>JAMQGT020012729.1:112500-162208 GCA_024447675.2 Pterophyllum scalare | reverse complement strand
ATATTGCACGCCCCACTTTTCAGTTTTTTATATGTTAAAAAAGTTTGACACATCCAATAAATTTCATTTCACTTCATGATTGTGTCCCAATTGTTGTTGATTCTTCACAAAAAATTCAAATTTTATATCTTTATGTTTGAAGCCTGAAATGTGGCAAAAGGTTGAAAAGTTCAAGGGGGCCGAATACTTTCGCAAGGTACTGTATATGATGTGTCCCTTCCAAGCTGGGGGTAATCCAAACTGAGTTACACAGAGCTGTGCATCACAATGCCTCATAAAGGTATGCCCAGATATCTTGGTGTGGCAAGTCCAGGTGTGGTGTGGGATTTTTTTTGAGACCCACCAATTAACAATGCATTATTAGTGCAATATACAACTTAGCAAAATGTTCTGAATATCTATTAATGCAGGGTTGACTGAACCATTTGTCAGGGCTGAAAGTGGCATCAGACAGCCTCTACTCTTTTTTAGGGATCTAAGTTCAGTCACCCAACTGATCTATTCAGGACATTTAATTATGACACTAATTACTTAGAAATAAAAAAGTGCAAACTAATACAGAAATTTCATTCCAGGCCTGCGAGTTCCCCTCCCACCACTAGTGGCCTGGTTAGTCTGTAAAGTAAAATTTTATTTGTATACTACCTTTTAATTTAGATATCACAGTGCTAAAATATAACATACAATCATAAAAGTGCTAATAACATGAAGATAACAAGTTACCTCCAATTAAATTTAAAAGGATGAGTTTTTAGCTGCTTAAAAAAAAAAGGACCACTGAGGCCACGCTTCTCAAGCTCTGTGTGTCTGGGAGCCACAGCTACAAAAACTCAGCCTCCTTCAGTTCTTAACCTTGTATGATACAAAGCCAGCAGGCTGTGATCACATGACCGTGGGTACCTTCTGGGGTTGTATGGACATAAAAGTTTGCTGATGCTCAAAACCAGAAACGGGCCCTAAACTACCTGTTTTATATCTTCAGCTGGACTGGGGGAAGACAGCAGCCCTCAGCGCAAGTAAAACATTGTCTGGAGAAACTGGCAAATGCTACAATTGTACCAGTCAAGGTAAAGAGGCACTTGGAAACCACAAAGTCCTTCTGAGAGAACTTGGCATATATCATTTAACATTCATCTTCAGAAAGTTTTGAACCTATGCTATATGCATCTTAAATCATTTACAAGACTAAATTTACAAATTTAAAATCATCCAGTCCTGACATGATGTAGGTTATTGTGAATTAAACCACTGATTTTATTTACCTTGTGAGACAGTCTGACTCTTAGGTAATTTTAGGTAACCACCTTGTCTTAAATATAGAACCTACAGTAACTATCAGAATTGACACAGTTTACTATTTCTCAACCCAACCACTGACTTAAAAAGGGTAATCATTTCAAAATGCCAGTTTTAATTTGTCAATGTGGGAAAAAAATGAAAATCAATCAACAAATTTTCATTTTCCCCTCATTAAATGGACCTTGCACGAATAGCAGGCATTAAAGCACTACTCGTGTCCGACCTTTTTGTCAATTTACTGTGTTATTAATTCATTTAAAAGTCATGTTTCCTGAAATTACTGAAGTGATTTGTTTTCCGTGTTTGTGTACGATTCTGGTTAACCTCGAGAAGACTGCAAAGGAACATTAGGTGAAAGTCTATTTGACCATGAATCAACTCCTGATCTTCATTCTCTAAACTTTTATCTTATTTTTGTTCGTGCTATATCTGATGTCTGTATGTATGTCATGATGGGATTTTGGATGGACTCACAATGCAGACTGTCAGATAAAGTTCAGTGTGCTTATTTACAGCGAAATTGTGCAACAGAAAAAGTCAGTTGTAAATCAAGCATTAGCAGGAACTCCAAGGCAGTTTGGTCCACAGCTTCCAGCCACACAATAGCACTTGAAAGGACAGATCCTCAAACTACCTTCCCACACGATCACTCACGCTCAGGTCCTCACACCCAGGGTCCAAAGATCCTGCACAGAAATGGAGTTGCAGGTTAGTAACAGATTCTTAGCTGGGGAGAAGCAACTTTGCAAACACAGACAAGCCAGTCCTACTTTCTGATTTAGTCAACAATCTGGCAATGAGCGGCTGTCTTCCTCCAGCTTAAACAGGGCCTGGCTGATTACACAAATCACTCACAGTTGTGGTAATCAGCCGAGGAGCAATAGTTACCAGGAGCTGGAGGAAGACCTGCCTCTAAAACACAGGGTGTGGTTAATGAAGACAACAGGTAGAGAGAGAACACAAGAGTGAGGGAAGGAGAGGAGCAAGCTGACCAGGAGGATTAGAGGACCATGGCAATGTACGTACAGTATATATTCACAAATATTTGTGTGCTTTCTGTTTTGTGCAGATCAGTCTTCCAGACTGTTTCCTCAGGAAAAATAGACAATGAAACACCCCATCCCCCCGCCCACATAATATGGAATATTGGGTCAGTTCTTACTGCGCACATGCCTGTTTACCCATAAACAGCTGCTTCAGGAGTTGCTCAGCAGTGCCCTCTTGAGATACTGGATAGGTGTTGCTAAATAAGAAGACATTACAAAAAGGAGAGAAAGCAGAAGCAGCCATGACAAGTGTTTCATATGTAATTAAATACCAGCACAAACACGTTATATAAAAATTCACCTTAGATTAATTGGATTAATAGTTTTTAATTGTGTGCAACATGATTGTGTGGTGGTTAGCACTGTCAGCTTATAGCAAGAAGGGCCTGCAGAAGAAAAAAGAAGAAAATGGATGAGAGAAATATGCTCTCTCTTTCTAGTCTCTGTTGCTGCAGGATTTTGGATCAATTGAAGGCTTTTTAGGGAGGTTTTAGGACAACCTGATAAATGAATTACAGTGGTCCAGCCTAGAAGCAATGAATTACTTTTTCAGCATCACTCTGAGACAGGCTGTTTTTAATTTTAGAGATATTGTGCAATTACAAGAAACAATCAAACATATTTGTTTAATATGTGTATTGAAGGACATATCCTGGCCAAAAATTACTTCAAGATTACCCATAGTGTTACTGGAGGCCAAGGTACTGCCATCCAGGGTAAGTATCTGGTTAGACAAACTTTAGTTTCATCTGAATTTAGAAGCAGGAAATTAGAGGTCACCCAGGCCTTTATGTCTTTAAGACATTCCTGCAGTTTAACTAATTGGTTTGTGTCATCTGGCTTCATGGATAGATGAAGCTGGCTATCATCTGCATAACAATGAAAATGTATGCTATGCCTTCTAATAATACTGCCTAAGGGAAGCATGTATAATGTAAATAAAATTGGTCCTAGCACAGAACCCTGTGGAACTCCATAATTAACCTTAGTGTGTGAAGAAGACTCCCCATTTACATGATCAAATTGGAGTCTGTTAGATAAATATGATTCAAAACACTGCAATGCAGTACCTTTAATGTCTATGGCATGCTCTAATCTCTGTAATAAAATTGCTGTTGTTATGGTCACCAGTATCAAAAGCTGCACTGAGGTCCAACAGGACAAGCGCAGAAATGAATCCACTGTCAGAGGCCATGGGGAGATCATTTGTAACCTTCACTAATGCTGTTTCTGTATTGTGATGAATTCTGAAACTTTTCAGGAGAAGAGGTTGGCCTATAATTAGTTAAGACAGCTGGGCCAAGTGATGGCTTTTTAAGTAATGGTTTAATACTGCCACCTAATTACTGCCAGCCCTATCATTGTTTAAGTTTTTTGTTGTTGGGTCTCACTGGTCATATTTAAGATCAACGCATTAATTAATGTTTGGACTTCTTTGAGCAGTCTTCTAGGAATGAGGTCTAACAGACACATTATTGGTTTGGAGGAAGTAATTATTGAAGTCAGTATCAGTAGTATTGAAAGTAGCTGTACATAATGATATGTCTGTGAGATGGTAATGAACATTTTTTAAATTATTTTTATTTTATTATTTTTTCTGTAAATGTTAAAATTTTGCTTGAAGAAAGTCATGAAGTCATCACTAGTTAAAGTGAAAGGAATACTCAGTTCAACAGAGCTCTGGCTCTTTGTCAGCCTGGCTATATAATAGTGCTGGACATTATATAATATCATATCATGTCTGGTGATTTTCATCTCTACTTTGCTCATTAGTACATTTCTATCTCTATCCCTAATCACCCTAACCTGCTGGACATCCTTTCCAGCTTGATCTCTTTGCCTAGCCAAGTTTTTTTCTGCATCCCTTTAGTCACTGTTCCATTTTAACTTACTACCTGCCCCCACTTTACCTTGATATTTTGGTGATAGATGATGTTTTTTTTTCATGTGTTTGAAGGTCCAAAGTTCATGAATTATTTTTATTTACTATATTTCTGTAAAGAAAGAATTTTGGTGAACTTCTAAAAGTAATAATGATAATATTAGCACTACTGCTACTACTATCACTAATAATATCTTAGATCTAATACACACACACACACACACACACACACACACACACACACAGATCAAAGGCCAAAGGCTTCAGTGAATAGGTGACATTTCAGCTGCTTTGTGAAAATGTCCAGAGACAGGGCACTGCAGATGTCATAGGGGAGGATGTTCCAGAGAGTGGGGGCAGCAATGCTGAAGGCTCTGGAGGCTCAAAGGACTGCAGTCGGATGTGGGGGATGGAGAGTAGGCCTTTAACTCAGGAATGCAGAGTCCGAGATGAAGTGTAGGCGAGGAGAAGGTCTGATAGATATTGTGGGGCAAGGGTATGAAGGGCTAGTCGGTGAGGAGAAGGATTTTACAGAAAATACAGGAGTCAACGAGGAGTCAGTTGAGATGCATAAGGGTGGGGGTGATGAGGACTCCAGATAATCACTACTTTTCAGTGCAGTACTGACAACTATGCTCCTGATGAAGTTGCATGTAGTATCCTTCATAATTTGAGTTGGTTTTCTTGCAAATCTAGCCAAAATGTTCCCAAATGATCCGATTTCACATTACATAAAATTCAGCATCTCTTTCTGGACTGTTGTTAGTTAGCAGCAGGTCTAAACTAAGTCTAGAGTTCATATTTACCCAAGAACTAGCTAAATAAATAGGTAAATTAGGGTTCATCTATGAACTATGCTTAATAAAAAACTATCAGTCACAACTCTTGTCTCCCTGAAACTCCTGTCAAGAGAGGTGCATAAAACTGACCATGCCATTACAATGTTCTGCCAGGAAACCTTGGGTCCATATGGAGGCTACTTTGCAATATACCTAAACCTTGTTGCAGACCGAACATGTCCTCCATTGCCATAGCGCCTTCAAACTACAGCGCTGACTCTTAAAACTGCTATTAAAAAAATAAAAATAAAAAATAAAGCTTGATCAGAGAATCAATAGCACTAAACAACCCATACAACCCAAAGGATCCACTGCATGTGGATACCTGTAAATGTCTATGGGGTCTAAATTCTCCTGCCTGTAGATTGTCCCCGTCACCCACTGAAAACAGCATAAATGAAAAAAACAAAACAAAACAACAATTTCCTGTCAAACTGCAGCAAAAACAGCACATCAGTAACCTGCAATGTTACTGAAAGAAAAGTGATCTAACAGAGCAGTAAACATGCTGCGGTCATGACATTTTGCCGGCATCAACTGCCAAATAAGTAGATTTAAAAGAAAAAAATATTTATCACTTTTACCATTTGACCTGTTATTGTTGTAATAAATTAAATGTAGGGTTTAAATGATCATTGCATTCTGTTAATGTAAATTTACATATTACATAGCATCTCAACTTTTCGGTAAAATGGAATTCTACAAGGTAAGTAAGGTGGAAGAAACAAACACATTATGCTCATGGAAAGCACGGCTTAAACTTCATAATGAGCTTGGAGAAAGCATCAGTCTGCTGTTAATTACTATGTTTTGTGGGTCAGTCTTATTCACAGCACAGCTGAGCGGAAACTGTGAAAACAGAGGCTTAAAATCCCAAAGGCCCTCCCAGATCCTATCCTGGTCCCAAAGGGACTTCCTGTTCTAGATGTATGGAGGAACTTACTGTAGGCCTGCTGTGATGGCACACTGGCTAAAAATATCCACTTATAGTATACAGGGATTACTGAAGGGTCATGTAACCATGTGCCACATGGAGTCCACAAAATGTGTGAATGCATTTCAGACATTTGTGAAGAAAAGGACCAATTAGTAGCATACGCTCCACAATGCCACTATTTAATTATAGAGGTTATTCACACCACTATATTCAAAGACTGGCTCCAAATGAACAAAATACTTTTTAGTCAACAGTGACTTTGATTGCATCCTTCCTTATTTCTCCACTAGAGGACAGAAGTGATCCATTCAGATACTAGGAGTGCAAACTGAGGGGCAAAGGCAGGAAAAAGAATCAGGTAAATAAATAAAATCCATCCATTCAACTGAAATAGTATAAATTGTACATTTTGTATTATTAAATAATATAAAAACTTGAATGAAATGGACACCAGTTGGTTTTATCACTTCTAGTTTTATGGTCAGCTTGTTTCACACTAAGGAAAATATGCTAAAGACACAAAGAGAAAACAATGCTGACCTTTACACTTTGTACTTCTAAAACACATTTTCTGTTTTAATTCCAACAATGCCGTGCTTCATACAGTGCACAAGTTATTTTACTGCTCTCTAACATGCATTCCAGTCGACACAGTAAATCCAGCGATGCCCAGCACTGATGCACAGCAGCAATCTCATCAGCAAAGAAGGAAGTGTTTTTAATCACATAAACTTCTATCAAGCTCATAATGCAAGAAAATAAGTTGAGAAAATTATTTAGCAAACCTAAAACATGTCCCATAAGAAGTATTTTTGGATCTTTGCTTTTTTTGCATTTGCTCCCGATGAACAGGGATTCTTACTGGACCTATCTGAGGTTGTTGTTGGAGCAGTTAGCATATTAGGATGGGATAATCCCAGCCTGTTTATTCAACAGGATGAGCATGGAATGTTTGAGCCCATAGCAAACAAACAGCCAAACCCTCCCCTAGGATTTCAGCTTAATGCTAATGATATACAGTAAGCAATTGCAATTCTTTTGCAGGTGTAATGAACTGGGTGTTTCTCAGGCTGTGTGAGACTTTTGCTTTTCAGACAGTGGAAAGGCAGATGTGTGAAAATGACACGAGTGTCACGATAAGCTTAGTGCTTAGCTGTCGCTGCCTTTCTGCAGAGTCGATGCTCACTTACGTACCAGTGCTTCTCCTGCTTTGATCCTTATGTTTCTTACAGCGGACTGTCAAGAAAATAGGCCCTGGAACGCATGGCTGAGCCGGACTCGGATGTTGGATCTGTTTCCATAACACAGCTGGAGCCTCCTGCAGGTCTTTGCTCACAAAGGAATAATGAATGAATTCAGAGTGATGAAACGGAAGGGTGCTGCAGCAGTTCGGAAACCATTGTCTGAAAAAGCCCAGAGTGTGGCCCATTCAGTGCACTGACAATGGTAAGTGGAAACCTAAACAGACAGACAACTGCAGGTGGAAGCATACTTTGGATGGAGTGAAACTGTAGTGGTAGAATAACTATTGGAAGTGAAATTGCTCTGAATCTGTTTGTATGGATATGTGCTGACTTCTGAAAGTTGAAACCATAAATTAAAAATAAGAGAAGTAATTTAAAAAGCTGATACATCCATTTATAGATGTGTCAGAGAGCTGCCCTTTCTTTCAAAACTGACATTTAGCAGTTTGTAGGTTTGCAGTCCATGCCATACTTGCACAGCTAGTAGGCCAGGCCTTGATATTGATTGCTCACTTGTTAGGTCGGTGCTGTCCATTTTTAATCTTATTGACCACCTTGAGCTGCCCAGCTGCCGCCCTTTAAAACCTGCAATGGCATGAATTAAATTTTTGTCTACTTGATTATCCTATTTATGACTAAAAATCTGCGAGGCTCTGTGGTGGAAGAAACACAGTATTTATAACATCTGCTTATGAGTAAAAATGGTAATACTGTAGTAAAAAAGTAAAAAGCTTTGAGAACAAACAAACTTTAATCTCTGGAAACACATTTTCTTTTATACTCAAACTTAAACCTCCAAAAGTCTGAGGGTGAAGTTCTGACTTAATTGCTGCTCCTATAGTTCATTTTTTAACTAATAAATTGTAACTTGTGACGTTTTTAAAAAAAAATCTGTCAGTCTGCTTAGAGTCCCCATTATATTGAGCTGGTTGTCTAAATGACTTTAATAATTATCATCTGATATCAAAACGGCCATAAAAAACAAGAATCCTTGAGTTCTTGGTGTTGTCCTGTGCAAATCTCAACTAAAGCTCTTACTAGCAGTCAAACAAATTTTACATTTTTAGGATTTAGAATCCCACCAGGGATCCACTTTTGAACCTCTTTTTTTCACCACATATAAACAATTTTATCCCTGCAGATGATAGTATTTAATATTTTCTATATTTTAGATAGACCGAAGGCAAAAATGTAATTTTTGTAGAGAAACAAATCATGTTTCTCTGCTAGTGTTAAGATCACAGTACAATCAACAATTTTGTCTGCACTCGATTATGGTGATATGAAGCTGATGACTCACAGGTGTTGTGTTCCTAATTCATCACTGCTTCTTATATTAAAAAAAGTGGGCTGGTCCTCCTTTATGTTTATGCATAAGGCTCTACTCTGAAAACTGCCCAGCTCCCTTGTCACTGCAAATGCAGTACTTTCAAAATTTAGTCACAGGACATTTTAACTGTGGCTGTGCCTGTTATTCATGCTGAAATAGGAAAATAAGCTGCAAAAAATATGAAGCTACTTTCTCTTATTTCACTGGAACACTTATTTATGTGCCAGCATTCACTTTTTCTTAATTTATGAATGCGTATATGTGTCTTTGCATTATGTGGCTGCCTGTCTAGTACATGTTTTTTGGATCTTGCTTGATCTCCTTCTACTTCTGTTCAAATAAAGTATAAAGTTTAATGCTGAGAGCATCACAAAGTTAAAGTGCTTTAACAGATAACGTTATATTAACATGTAAGTAGTGTGTTTCCTGTGAAGTTAATCTTCACTGTGGTTATTCATTTGTTTTTGAATATTTCTATGAGCAAGTGTGAGAATCTTAAAAGTACAAAGAAAAATTGCTGCATGAGGTGGAAAAAGTAAGGAGGAACCACTCAAAGCAGAGACAACATAAAAATTGTGCTTATTTGCATAACTGCAGTATTTATGAATGAATACAATAATAATGCCTTAGACTTATATAGCGCTTTTCACGGTATTCAAAGCGCTTTACAATTCTGTGCACTATTCATTCATACCTCAATCATACTTGGTGGCTAATGTAGCCACAGCTGCCCTGGGGCAGTCTGACAGAAGCGTGGCTGCCAATTCGCGCCTATGGCCCCTCCAACCACACGACCACATTCACACTTAGGCAGACAGGGTCTCGAGCCTGCGACCCTCCGGTTGCAAGGTGAGCACCTACCCACTGTGCCACTGCCAACCCACCAATGCAGTACAGTTAATACTGCTTGAAGGTTATTGCTATACAGAAGGGACTCAACACTGTAATCTAGATTTAGCTTAAGAACTTCAAACATAAAACTGCAACAAAAACAGTATATTCTGAAAGGGTCCAAGGACTGGAAAAAAAACAAACTTGAATGCAGTCTAAAAATACTGAGAAAATGTCCTCAAATCCCACATGAGTTTAAACAGAATCTGTATCTTTCTGCTTTTCCAGTAGTGGAAGAACCTTAAAGTTTGCAAAGTTCTCAGGTCTCAGTCTACAGAAATTATTCAACTATGCTGCATAGCAAACTGATATAACCAAATGAGCTTTTCTCCTCAAAGGCACATGCTTTGACAGATGAAAAAAAAAACAAAAAAAACATTTTACAGGGACATATTGATAAAAATATTATTTGCATCAACCTTCAAAAGCCCAAATCGGCTGGCCTAATGTAATATTATTATCCTGCGGGGGAGGAGAATAAAATAATGGACAACTTACGGTAGTTGGAGTAGACGAATAGATAGCGGAAAGATATAGTACTTGCTAGTCTAAGTGTTTATGTAATGGGCTGACAGAACAAGAGGAAACCAGCTTGATATCCATGACCTGGAGGATTAACTGGACCCTGACTAATTCCTGGAGAGAACAGCTAACTTGGAAGTCCAGACTGTCCACCTATGACCTTTGGAAGAAGCTTTTACTTTTTTCTAAGTCAAGTTGCATGACCTTTTTGGTCACTAGTGGGAAGAAGAATTTGCAGAGTGAGATGATAAATTCCAGCTCTGGCATTCCACTACTTTAGTTTAGAAAGTGCAATAACCATCAGCATACCAGTGTTTCTCTGTTAGACTTATACTCAACATAAATGCAGGAAACATCATCAATTAAATTCTTTTTTTAAAATTATAAATTAGCCGTTAATACATCGTGACTTTGACACAAACAATATTAATTTTAAATAAGATATATGGACTAGGATGATCAATAAGTATAGAGTACAGAATTCTGCAAGACCAACAAACAAACATGGCCTGCCATTGGAGGGCATTTTACCATTGACTACAGGCCTGAGACCCAGGGTGAGGACACACAGACCCCTTTCAGTTTGTGTACCAGCCAAGCATAGGAGTAGAAGATGCCCTCATCTACAACTGCCTTCAGCTAAATATTAGTAAAACCAAGGAGATGGTGATTGACTTTACGAAGAAGAGGCCCAAACTGACTCCAGTCACCATTTAAGGTACAGAGGTGGAGGCTGTGTACAGCTACAGGTATCTGGGTGTGCAGCTGGATGACAAGCTGGACTGGTCCAGCCACACGGAGGTGGTGTACAAGAAGGTGCAAAGCATACTATACTTCCTGAGAAGGTTAAAATCCTTCAACATCTGCAGACCTCTCCTGCTCACCTTCTACCAGACTGTGGTGGCTAGTGCACTGTTCTTTGGTGTGGTGTACTGGGGGGAGGGGGCTCACTTTAGAGACAGGAACAGAGTGGATAAACTCATAAAGAGGGTGAGCTCCACAGTTGGGGCCGAACTGGGCTCTGTTCAGCAGGTGTCTGGGGTGAGGATGCTCAGGAAACTGAACAGCATACTGAACAATAGTTCACACCTACTGCATGACCTGGAGGTGCTTCAGGAGAGCGCCTTCAGTCACAGATTGATACCAGCTCAGTGCAGGATGGAACCCAGCAGGAAGTCCTTCCTGCCAGCAGCAATCAGACTCTTTAACACGAACCACTAACTTTAATGCCCAGCTATATATAGTATTTATGTTGTATGTGTATAGCTTTTATTTTGTGTATATAGTATTTATACTAACAAAGTACTTATATCATGCATGTATTATTTATATTCTGTTCTTATAGTACAGTATATTATATTGTATTAGTGTTAGCTGCTACTGCTTTTAAAACAAAGCAATTTCCTGCAAAAGATCAATAAAGTTCTATTGTTTTCGAACACTTGGCACCCCCAGCCTGCAGGGCTGCCTGTAGCTCTGTGGGACCTCCTCAAAGATTCTAAATTCCTTCAGTGCAGACACCAAAGCCTTTTGCTGGTTCACCCCGCTGCATTTGCTTTACCTTTGACCAGTAAGAGGGCTCAGCAGCTCCTGGTATGTACCCAAATGTCCCTATTCAGACAGTTGCCTGAGGGGCTGCCTGTTTCATCCTGCCAGTAGCATGTACTTAGCATATATAGGGCTAAGTATACTACAGTGAAACCAAGAACCGTTTAATAGGTCAGATTTCCTTTGATCGCTCATTTGTTACTTGGATAACTGAGAAATTCTAAAGTTAATACTTGCAAATGCGTGCTTAACTTTCAGAAATTTGTATATTTATCAGATCAGATAAAGCGTTCAAGTAGTTGGAATGTGTATGAATATATACTTGAGTAAATTGTACCTGTTGTAATGTAGAGCACTTTGTATAATTACTAAGGGTAAGAAAATGGATGGATGATTTGATAAATCTGTACATTTGAAGTTAAACAGTTTTCCAAACACTCTTTCAAGTCACACACATTGTTCTGTTGTCTTTCAGTAGATTGTAAATCTGTTTTAATTTAGCAGTCTTATCAGTAACAGAGGAGTTGGCAGCATTACACTGGAGCACAAAACACCACACTGAAATGAGTTATTGATTATTATATCTGGTTAACTACAGAATTATCGTCCACAGGGAATGGAATTTAAAAGCTGGGATTTTGTGCTCAACTCATTTGAAATATTGATATTCGAGGACAAACATACTGCAGATGCATCACTGCCGCCAGGTGTTTAAAACTGCAAAAATATAAAGGACAGCGATGTTACACGTTCTAAATGTAATACTGCAATTTGAGGATGTGGGTTGGCTTTGGACCTCAAACAGCAGACTGATTTGGTTGTGGCCTACACCTAATCCCCGGTACAGTCAATTAACTTTAATTCCTCACTCAGAGAGACAGCGACAGGGTTTTCTTGTGGTCGACTAACCTCAGTAATAACTCTTCATTAGTTCAGAGAGGGCTGAAAGGAAATGAAAGGATTGCTGTGTGTGAGATTCTCCCCCTGAGCTTAATAACGCTGTCCCTGATTCGTGTGATGAATGCCTCATGCATGTCTGTAAGAAACACTTGTCACTTACTTTAGGATTGCAGCTTTGTCACTGAGTTAGGAAATTGCACTCAGTGGATTTACTGCGCACTTTGAATTATGTTTAAATGACTAAAGGGTAACATGTGAGCGATGTGCAAAAAATGTTGTTCTGTTTTTTTGTAATTACTGAGAAAAAAAAGCACTGGGAAAAAAATGCAGCCACTGTATTTCCACTTTGATGGACCATATGGACCATTCAGCCTGGCAGCATGTTGGTGGATTTCTCTTTGGGAAAGGCTCCATTTGGCTTTATTTTGCTGTCCATGACATTTTAAAATCATATTCAAAGAAAAGGGCATATTTAACTGTTGTCAAATCAAGCTGCAATGTGGCATCAATCTTGTTCATTGTTTTTCACAAGGTTTCTACAGGAATCAGGCTTCAATTAACACAATAAAATGCTGCTGAACCAACAGGTTATAGCGCCTTTCACATGCCCAGTAATATATCGTTTTTCTTTTTTCAAAAGGCCATCATCATATTAGGTGAAGAAACATTTCTGTATGAAATTCCATTTAAAATGTTGCAGAAGGTACCACACTAAACACACATTCAGATATTGTCAAAGCGCACCTCTGCCCAGTTGTCAGCAGACTAGGAAACATAATTGCTCACCTAAGCTCACCACAGTGCTGCAGGGAGAAGGAAAACAGGAAACTCCCACACACAATTAAGGCTTGCTAGGGCTGTAGCAGTGTTACATTGACCAGGCTCTCATTTGTAAGGCTCAGGTCACATGACCTGCTTAACCAGCAAGACAATCACCTCCACAGGTGCAGTGCTGTGAAAAAGTATCTGCCCCCCTTTTGGCCCTTTTCTCAGAGTTTTGCATATTTCTCATACTTATATGTTTCAGATCATCAAATTTTAATATTGGACAATATATTAGATATTCCAAGTTAATACAAAATGATTTTTTAAAATGATGATTTCATTTATTAAGAGGAAAAGCATTCCAAACCTACTCCAAACCCTGTGTGAAAACGTTATCGGCCCTTAAACCAAATAACTACTTGTGCCACCCTTGGCAGCAAGAATTGGCAATGAGCCTTTCACATCACTGCGGAGGAATTTTGGCCCACTCTTCTTTGCAGAATTGTTTTAATTCAGACACATCTGAGCCGTTTCAAGCATGACTGGCCTGTTTAAAGTCATGCCAAAGCATCTCAATCTCAGTCTGGACTTTGACTAGAAAACTCCAAAGCCTAAATTGTTTTTTGAGCCATTCAGAGGTGGATTTGCTTGTGTTCCTCAGATCATTGTCCTGCTGTGTGACTAAAATGCAGTTGAGCTTCAGGGCATTAACTGATGGCCGAATATTCTCAATCAGGATTTTCCGGTAGAGATCAGAATTCATGGTTTCATCAATTACAGCAAGTCATCCAGATCCGAAAGCAGCAAAGCAGCCCCCGACCATCACACTACCACCACCATGTTTGACTCATCAGTCTTGGGGATCATCAGGATGTTTTTTGGTAAATATGAGCTGAGCCTTTGTGTTCTTTTTGGCTAACAGTGGTTTTTTCCTTGGAGCTGTCCCGTGGATGCCATTTTTGCCCAGTCTTTTTTTTTATTGTTGAATCATGAACTCTGACCTTAACTGAGCCAATTGAGACCTGCAGTTCTTTAGATGTTGTTCTCAGTTCTGGGTTCCTTTGTGACCACCTGGATGAGTCCTCGATGAGCTCTTCGAGTAAGTTTGGTAGGCTGGCCGCTCCTGGGAAGGTTCAACACTGTTTTTTCCATTTGTGGATAATGGCTCTCACTGTGTCCCAAAGCCACTTTCCAGAAATCCCAGTCGTTTTGTGGCATGATGTGTTGGTTTTTGAGATCTTTTAGCCTACTAAAGTGGGTGTGGGGTTACTTTTTCACACAGGGTCAGGTAGGTTTGGATATTGTTTTTTTTTCTTTAATAAATTAAGTCATCATTTAAAAACTGCTTTTTGCATTTATTCTGGTTTTCTTTGCCTTCATCTGAAACATGTAGGCATGACAAATATGCAGAATGAAATCTATGAAATCAGGAATGGGGCAAATATTGTTTCACAGCATTGTAGTTACACACAAGCACATCACAGATCACACCCATTCATTTGTGAACTAGAGGTGAGAACACATGCATGTACAGATACACCCTGTTTGGCCAGAAGTGCAGCACATTTCTACATTATTGCTGTCCAGTGACAATTTAAACCACTGGCTGTAATGTTATTCTACGTTAATTGGCAACATTACTATTAAAACAAGTATTCTATAAAGCATTTTCTTTTTCTAAGGCAGCACAGTAGTTCACTGTTATAGCAGTGTCAGCCTGGGATTCCTGTTACGTTGCTCTTCCCATACATTGCAGTGTTCTTGACATCCCTACCCTGGTCAGGAAACTACTTGTGTAATCTCAGTGTGTGTATGCCAAATTCTGCCTTTGTGCAAAGTATTGCTCTTTCTTCCGTCAGCAGCAGTGTAATTCCTTAATACCCTTAAGCAAGGCACTTAACCTGCCAGCTGGCTTTAAAGCAGGAGAATTCATTTAGACCTTGTTATGTATGTACAGTATCAAATGAAACAGTGAGGATCTTAGTGATTGTGTGCATTTGTGTTTGCATTCATCTTAAGCTTTGTGTATAAAAGGTTCAGGCACGCTTTCAAGTGGAGGCAGGTCATAGTGGGCAACAGTGCAGCTGGATTTTTCTGTTCTTTAACTCAGAAACCTGATTATGTCCTGTAGCCTTTACACTTTTGGCTGCTCGTGTGGAGAACTACTAAAGGAGGTATTACATAGCAATGTGTTTAATACCGCAAATCACACTGTGCCCACGAGACAACTGGAAGCCTACTGTAGTGCTCCACCTGAAACCTTTTGCACAGCAGACTCTCCCTGATGTCTGTTTCAGTGCCTCCCCTGGAGACTCGGTCTGAAAATCAGTCACTCTGCAGGGTCAAAACAAAATGAAGCAAACTCACTGCTGCACAATTATTTATAGATGGCCTTGCAATTCAGCTGCAGCAAGAGCAGCAAAACCAGGTCAGCGCATATGTATATCTTCATGCATCCTTAGTGATGTTGTTGTTAATGAAATCAGACATGAAACATGCTCTCAAGTCATCATCAGTGCTTCTGCTTGATGCTCTAAGATACGACAACAGCAAGTAAACACAGCTGAGTGTGCTTTTGAGGTGAAGGCATTGTGTTTTGTTTTTTTCAGCTCCCTCTTTGTTGATCAACTACTAGACAACACATGTGGAAAGCACCTATTAACAATCCTGTCACTGTAAAGTATGACATCATTAGCCATTTCCACATCCAAATGCGCCTAAATTCCTAAAAGCAAACAAGGAATGAGGCACCATTAAATTAAAAATCATCCAATGCTTTCGGCTCCAGTAAAATGTATGTGGCCATATTCCCAGGTGTTAAAAGGACCATGAAAAAGAGGATTTAAGAGGCTGAGCTACGTTCTTAGACTGTATAAAACATGAACGTAGCTTCCAGATCAGAAAAATGAAGCCAATGTGGAAGTGCCTCAAACTTGCATTTTTTCAGATGGTGATACCTGTGATTGCAAAAAAAGATTTCGGGTCCTATAGAAGTCTATGGGAAAATGTCTTTCTGTTCTGACCTCTGTATGCACTTTCCTGCTGAGTTTATGTGCTCAGTCATTAATTTGGGGTCATATCAAAAAAGATATGGAGTCTATTTTATAAAACTTGGTTATACTATGTTTCAAAATGGGACTTCAGAAGTCAGCGGGTGATGTCATAGTAGCTACGTCCACCTTTCAAACTGTCTATGGCTGAGTTAGGAGTTAGCAGTAAGTTAGGAAGCTAGTTGATAAAAATGATGGACTATATTCTAAATGAGATATTTTGAAAAACAGAAAAAAGAAAACTACATACCAGAGTCATTATGGAGGTTTAGTGAACTTGGGCTAGTGGACATATTGACCTCTTACCTCTTGGCCAGCTACAGAGCTATTTTAGGTATTTTAGTTTAATATAACACATTCACACGAGGAAGATATATCATGACTGTTCTCAGTAAAATATATGCATACATACATATAAAGAGTACGTACAGAGACTTGGACCTGGAAATAGAGTTGCTACATTATTTACGTTGACTTATAGTTCGGTCCATAGGCTTTTCAACAAAGATGCAGTTTTTGTAATTTTGTACAAAAACACCACAAGTACACTACCACAGTGGATTTTAAATCAAACAGTCAAGGTGTGATTGAAGTTCAGACTTTGAGCTTGAATTTAAGGGATTCAACTAAGGTAACCTCATTTTAGAGGCTCAAAAATAATTGGAAAAACTAATACAAATTTAAATATATGCATTGCTTTTAATATTTCAGTGGCAAAATCTACATTCTAGTCATCAATCAAATTCCACATTTAAGATGCCTCCTCCAGTTGCTGCTTATTTGTGGGTCTTCAGCTTTATCTTCAGAGTTCTTGATGTCATGAATTCTGCAAGTTTTGTAAGACATTCCATGAGAAACTATATTGAGATGATTTCATCCAATATTTTATGCAAATTTATCGACCAAACCTTTTTGCAACAAATCTCTTGCACTACATCCCAACGGTGTTCTACAGGATGCAGAATGAGTTAAGCTGCTGAAGTCACATGAATTGACCTGCATGCTGGTGAATCCAGTCTGAACTGATGTTGGGATGATGTGCATTATCTTGCTGGAAGCAGCTGTTATAAGATGGCAAACGGTGCCTGCTAAAGGTATGTACATGGTCAGCAACTGTAACTCAGACAAGCTCTGGCGTCCAAACTATGACTGATTGTATTAACGAGCCCCTTTGTGCTACCACCAACAGCTTAGACTGTTGACACAAGAGTCCATGGATTTGTGTACATGATGCCAGATTCTGAGTGCACCATCTGGAGCCTTAGCGCAGAGATGTTTTTCCCAGTTTTCTACTCTCCACTTTTGGTGAGCCCACTGACACTTCAGATTTTTTAACCTGGAGTGGTGCATGTGTCCAGTTGCTCATAATAGCTGTCCATGAATTTAAAATGACTGAAACCTCAATACATTTAAGGCAGCTACTTAGTCTTGGTATTCTTGAAATGCAATCAGTATTAAGGTTCTGTTTTTGTATGAAAAAGAATCAATTTACTCATCAACTTTCTAACTTTCTTTCAAAATGATATGATTGACAGAATACAGGAGTCTCTATTATATCTGCCCCTTTCTGCAGTCCACTGCTGAGACTAGTGGTGTCTCCCAAAGTCATTTAGCAGGTAGATATGGTACTTTTAAAATGAATGAAACTGGAATGACATAGGAAAACTGAAAAAATGGAGATGCCTAACATTTATTAAAATTTCCATTTTTTAGTCTTACAATTCAGGATGAAAACGTTGTTGTAACTTTAAAGTTGTTGAGACGTTTATTAAGATGACATGTTAGTTGCAGCAGCAAGATTGCAGATTTATGACCTGAAACTTTGGCTGGATCCAAACAAAGTAGCCAGGCTGCCCTCACCTGGACCGCAGAAGCAAGTATCAAAGGAACAATTTAGTTTTACCAGCATTATTATTAACTTTTTTTTTCTGACTAAGAAAAAAAAGTTTATTGCTTTTCTAAGTGGACACATCCCAAAAGTGTTTTTCCTGGAGAAAACTCTGAGTTTTTCTTTATTATTGTTGCAACTACTCATTTGGGAGCAGTACTGTGGTACTGCAAGAGGCACTGAAAGGAATAAAAGGAGGAGGAGATCAGCAGGAAAACGGAGAGAAACTGAGAGGAGCAAGACAACACCAAGTGTGTGTGTGTGTGTGCGTGCACAAAAAAGTAATTTGTTACACTACTCGTTAGCTTACTTTAGGCTGCATTTCCACATGCCAACACAGATCACCATCCTAATGAGGATACACATACAATCTCTTTTATTTTGGATGCAAAAGTGACAACACAAAGATGCAAACCAGCCCAAAGAGACTTTAAAGCAAATGCCACAGTGATTCTACTGTAGAAACATGTACAGGTAGAAATGGAGGCTACAGTGCTGCAAGCCTGACTCCTCATCACTGCTTTTGTTACCTGTTGAAGTTCAGGGTCTGGCTGCCGGACTGGGGTTGGCATGCACTCAACTTTAAAATCATTCTGGGTTTTTGGCTAGCTTTGCATTAGCATGCTGTCCGTGTAAATGTTTGCAAAGAGAAGTTGTGTTAGCAGAATAATGCAGTTGTTTCTGTCCTGCATGCAGTTTGCATTTCACCATCACGCTCTTGTGTTTTTCATGCAATAAAAATGAAAGTAATCTTTATAGCTCAGCTACTGAAAAGGTGCAAACCACCAACACACCATTTTTCTCTTCCCAGCACACAAACTGAAATCAGCTGATTGCAGTGCAAGTGCACAGGAAGAAAAAAAGCATGCTCCCCCTTTCTATCCACCCAGCGTGCAGATAACTGAAGAAGCTTCATAATGCAACATAATTGTAACTGTAATGTAATTACTGAATTTAGTACAGTACATTACTGCTTTACTGAAAAATGTAATGTGATTACAGTAACGAGTTACTTTGTAATGCATTATACCCAAAAGCAAAATGCAGACTAGGTACACACATCACTGAGATGGATAATAAGGCTTAGGTGAAATCAGTTAGGACAGTGACAATGGTTGGAAACAGATGAAAAGAAGAACTAAGGATTAAAGCAGTGAACCAACACAAAGACCATAACACTGCAGCTGTTCTTTCCCTTATTTTATTCAAGAAAATATTCATGCTATTACATACAAAATCATTTTTCAGCCGGGAGCAAGTAATCAGCAGACAAACTGATAATAAACGAGCTGAGTCTATAAATGTGAACCCACAACCTGGAAACAGAAGTGTCAGTATGTATTACGACAGATTAATACTGTCTGACGATCATCATTTATTTAGGAATCATGTTCATTAAAGATGTTTAATTCCTGCCGAGTTATATGATAATAAAATATAACGGGCACCAAATGTGTGGAGAGTAAAGGAGCGTTGGTTCACTGTGTTTGGCTGTGTAAAGAGATTAACACATTTTGGGAAGCGGTCACAGTGACATGATTGTAAAGAATTACACATTAAATTCCACTACATTCAAAGCTGTTTCCTCTAGTATTGTATTCAAAAGGGCACAATTACATAAATAGGATTAATACATAAAATAAAAATGAACAAACATTATCAAACCTCTGTTTCTTAAAATGTAAAAAGTTAAACAGATTGATTTGAAGAAAAAATTCCCAGGAAGTATCCAGTCTTTGGATTTAATAAAGTATGTCTTAACTTACCCTGGACAAGATGTTAAATACTGGATGAGACAAACCTTTTATTAGAAACAATAACAGAGCAAAAACTATTTTAAAAAAAAGTCTTTGAAATATGTGAAAGATTTGGATCTGGCAGAATGTCAATCGGAAGTTGTGTTGTGGGCCATGTAGAGATTTTTTTGTGTGAATTGCTGTGTGTGAAACCAGACAAGTGGTTTGTCGTTCATTTTGTTTGTTTTGTTGGTTTCCAAGGTGCTGTTGTAGAAGGCACATTTGGTGAAAACTGTGCTTTTTAAGACTGAGATAAACAAAACTCTGGCTTTTCCATTATAGAAAGATAATCCAGCTATGAACACATTTGAACAAAAGAGGTGGTGCTGGCATGTTTTTCAAATGAAGAGAAAATATTAATACTACAAAAATATAATTAATTAAACAGACCAAATGCAAAAGAACCAAAACAGCAGTTTGTGTGTGTGTGTGTGTGTGTGTGTGTGTGTGTGTGTGTGTGTGTGTGTGTGTGTGTGTGTGTGTGTGTGTGTGTGTGTGTGTGTGCAGATGGGAAATGTGCTATATTTCTATACCTGCTGTAGGCTAATTGATTGAGACACAGAAAGATTTGACTATGATTACAGTTGTGCATTCCATGAAATAAATGTTTCTTAAATTAATGCAGTATAATTTTAGCTTTCAGCCAGCTGCAGCTGATTCCACAAGAGAGAAACTGCAAGCACAGGAAAGACAGGCAGCATAAAAAGTCCATTTGTCTCAGAGTTGTGTGTTAAACATCTCGATCGCTAATTGAGAAATTTTGATTAAGGAGGTGAACTGACACCGCTCGCCTTCCTGTAAAAGTTGACACATCCCAGTGGTTTTAGGAGTTTGCAAAGCAAATGCATTATTTTTTACAGTAAAAAAAAAAAATCTAAGTAATCTAATGGGCTACTTTATACCAAAAACCCATTTATAATACAAGTGCAACATGCTGCTTTAAGATGAAGCTGACGCTTATACGATAATGCTGTTTTGGCTGTTACTGTGTCCAGTGTCCAGAATCTCCCCCCAGCATCAGTTATGATCTATCTGGTACTCACAACCTGGTGATTCATCAGTATCACTGAAGCTGAAAAGTGAAAATGCTTTATGAAAAATTTATTCATACAGACATACTGCAGCTGGATTTTTTACTATAATATTTTTTTTCTATGTTGATAAAATGGCTTCAAACTAAAAATGTCACAGACATCGTAGCCCCTGATCCCCTGATGTTTGCAAATACTGCATGTTGTAGTTTTTGGCTACATGTCGTAATCTATATTTAGAATCATTCTACTGCATCAATTTAGCTCAGACCATTGTAAACTATTGATGTATGCATTCTGTTATATTTTCATCCGTGTATGAATAATTGATCTGATATTTTTTTTAGAGACACTATCTGTTACATCTGCCCTGGTTTGCCGAAGACTCCTACACAGCTAACACTGGCATTTTATCTTCTGACCTTTGATGTTTTATTTTTTATGTTCTTTCTCTTCAAACTTAAAAAGAAAAACTGCCCCAAGTCTTTGTTACTGTCACCTAAATCCAAACTGTGTTATCGTGGAGGCTGTGTTGTCACTCCTTATCTGCTTTTTCACTGCTGGTGATCAACAGAGTTGGGTCGAGCAAGTCTCTGCCAGGCCATATCGCCTGAAAAGCATAAATGGACTGTCTGCAGACGCACGGAAGACCTTGTCACGAAAGTGTGCATCAACAGCTGCTCTGACGGGATCAAGTAATTTACAAAGCAAGAGTCCAAATGTGAAGGTGCAGTCATATTTTTTTTTTCCACTGTGTGAATCAAAGTTTCAGATATTGTATAAAACAATTACTAATTATTTTAATTTATGCCCCCCTTGAAATAGATTGTATTAAAGCAGGACTGTGAGACCTACATATAAACAGGGTTTTCAGTACTAAAGATCATTTTATAACCTGGAATGATTGGATTGCCATTGCTGAAGAGGGGACCACAGCTAGTGAGGACATAGGCTACAGCATTGATAATTCTGATGCTCAATAAATCATATAAAGTATATCAACAGGAAATTTAGGGAAAGTTATTGAAAGTTGAAACACACTTAAATGATCCATACATCTGTATATCCATCCATCCGTCCATGCATTTTCTTCTGCCAAGGGCTCGAGTTTATCCCAGTTATCATAGGGTGAGAGGTGGGGTAAATCCTGGACAGGTCTGTCCAGGGTATACAGTGTATGGCTTGGATAATAGATATATATTAAAGGTCCCATACCATGAAGATGTCATGAGGTTTTTACACATTTCATGGTGTAAGGTATGACCTGTGAAAATCTGAAGTTACTTACTGCTGGCTTCTTCCAGCCCCTGGCAACAAAACCCCCTCCCAGGTTTTGAATCCAGGTTCCTCTCTTTCTGTGTAGAAAATAAGCAACCAACAACTGCCTGTATTTAAAAGTAAAATGACTGATCAATGAAATAGTTCCAATAGATGTCTGTGAGCATAGGGAAGCTAGCATCTAGCTCAAAACATGACTGTAATACACTTTCACACCACTGGTATCATGCTTGAAGACTCTTGAGTCTCTGTTTACAGCAGTTAGTATTCAGAGTATTCACAGTTTTGCAAGAGTTTTTTTTTTGTCTAACACGGCTGACAAAATGATGAGAACTAATACAAAACACAAAATGTCAGCTGCAAAGATGAAAATAAGGAAAGAAAAGGACGCCTTGTTGCATTTAGACTGTATAAATTTAAATAGCTTGTTTCTTATGGTGAGAGCTTGTCAGGTGACAGACCTCTAAAAAATGGAAATTATGGTCTGCCAGCGGAGTACAAATGATCTCTTCTGAATCCAGATTTCCTTTTGTCACACTTCAGGAGAGATGAAAAATCTGCATGGCCAGATATCACATGAAGCAGTGTTTCTTTTTTCTCTCTCTTCTTTTTTTAAGAGAACAAAACATGTCACCTACTGTAGGAGTAAATTAATTGGTTTTGAGTTTGAAACAGAAGTCGTAATAGTATTCTGGCTTCTGCCTTTTGAAACTGTTCTTTTGTTTTTATTCAAGGTTGTATTATATAATAAATTCTGATGGAAAGAAACTGGGACATGTTCTAGTGCAAACCAGTTACATACAAATACTTAACAAACTGGTTATATTTTACTATTACTAGAAAGAGATATATTATATGAGGCATAATGGGTTTTTATATGATAAGCATTGGTTTGTGGTTTGTTAACATTTTGATAAATACTGATCTTAAACCATCTGGGCCATCATGTGCCATCCACTAGATTTATATCAATGTTTCAAAATGTAAAATAGATAAGAAAGCAGGGTGGAGCTCTCATCCCTCATCACCAAGAGCACTGTGAGTATACCAGAAACAAAAGGGACTCTTGGATTGCAAAAACACCTTCATACACTATATAGACTGAATTGAAGTACTGGGCCGCCAACACATCTCACCTGCCAGAGCTACTTGGCAATGGAAACCCATGCACTGAAGCTCCTGGCACAGTTTTTGTGCTGATGTTAATGACAGAGGAGGCTTGGAACTCCTCTGCAGTTACTGAGTCAGCAGAGAGTTCGAGACTTTGAAAAAAGAAAAAAAGAAAAGGAAAAAAAAGCTGTAAAATTGGAATAAAACATGGAGAATTATACCAAAGTATTGGAACAATATGCTGGATTTGTTTGGTGGAAAAGAAAAATGTCATGGTTGTGGGCCGGGGGCCCTGATTCAGGTTTTATGGTTTCTTATTGTTTAGATCCTCCGTTCCACTTCCTGTTTTGTTTTGTTAGTAACTTATTTCTTGTGTGTTGCATTTAGTTTTGCTTCCCCCTGCCTCGTCTGCGTGTTTGTGTTCAGCTGTTTCCCCCACCTGTTGTCACTCCCCTCATTTCCCCTCGTGTATTTATTGTCTGTCCTGGTCTTTGTCCTTTGTCGGGTTCTGAGTCTTTTAAGTTTAAGTTAACCTACGTGCTGAGTGTTTCTAAGTTTTTGAGTTTAGTTTTGTGTAGCTGGCCCCTGTCCAGCATCTGTTATTTCCAGAGATTTAAATAAAAGTGTTATGCACATATCCGCTCTTGCCTGCATCCTGCTTTGAGGTCCTCCCTGCCCTGCCTGCAGCACCCTGCCGTGACAAAAAAGAAAAATAGATCTGCAGAGTTCATGGGGAAGTTTTGTGTGTGTGTGTGTGTGTGTGTGTGTGTGTGTGTGTGTGTGTGTGTGTTCTATATGCCATATACTGTCAAAGTGCATACAGCTGAATTTCTGCAGGTCTACCACTAAAACATTCATGTGCTAGAGCACAGCTCATGAGATCACAGTGAAAACAGCATGTGCTGTCCATGGTACTGAAATTATAACGGTGTTTGAGTCCAATAAAACTTTGTTACACATTGAACCCCACTGCACAGGTTGTAAATTCCTGCCATAGAAGCCACATTATGTCAAAAAGAACCTGACCCCAAAAAGTGAAGAGTTGGAAGAAGTTTTTTTGCCCCTGGTATTACATGACCCGTCATGGAACGACTGTGTGGCAGGCAAGAAAGAGAACCCCAGTGCAGGATACGCCAGGCAAAGGTAAAACTTAAATTCCACTTTATTTGCGGGGCAAAACAAAAAGCCAGACTGGACAGGACCAGTGGCATTAAATGCAGAACAAAAATAAACTCAACTAGATTTCCAGAAAACAGGGTAAACAAACAGGAAGCACACAGCAAGGAAACAATGACGAGGACACAACAACAGGCATAGAAAAACACAGGACTTAAATACATCAGGGGATAATGAGGGGAGTGGCAACAGCTGGGAACACAGGTGACGCTAATTACCTTGAGGAGCCCAGGGGAAGCAAAACTGAACACAACACACAGGGTCCAGATGCTTATCAAAATAAAACAGGAAGTCAGATGGGGAAAAAAAAGATGCAGACCTGACACAGAACACTGGGAAAACACAGGGAACTAGAAATAACAAATTAAACCCCACAACCAAAAGAAAACCAGAACAGACCTAAATAAAGCAAGAACAAAACACACAGGGTCAAAAGGACCCTGGACCATGACATGACCCCTTTTGTAATGAGGTTCCAGGCCATCTCTGAGTTCACTGAGCAAATTTAGAATTAGGTGACTTGGTACATTTTTATCACATCTTTATTTGGCATTCCAAATAAATTGATAGAGTGGAGAAGTGTGTCATTCTTCCAGCATGTGCTGTTTAATTTCTGTGATGCTTCCTCTGTGCAGCTGTAATTGCCACCATATCAAACGCAAAAACTAGGACATGATTTTTTGGCATTAAATATCAGTGGAATTATCAGTAAACTGCATGTTGCAAGTGTTAATAAGTCAGTTTGCATGTTTGATTTAAGTATTCTCCACCCTATATTTTTCACCTTGAGAAGGAACTCCCACATATCTCAGATTTCTTACACGAAATCTCGTCACTGTGCTCTCTTTGTAAACACAGACAATACTTTTCTTTACATTAAAACACAGTTTCCACCGGTGCAATGCTCTAGTAAACCTGGCCTTATATGTGACAGATGAAATACAAAGTGGTGTTGGCTTGTCAGAGCAAAAATTTCCACTTGCATTGCCTTGCATCTACACATGGTATGTAGAGAGAAAAAATAAATAAAAGGACCACATCCACTGTTTGTGTGAAGAGCTGCAGTGACACAACTCTGCTACTCTGTCTGTGTCACACAAAGGACAATAATGCACAGCAGGTGTACTGTATAATGCTACACTTTAAACTGTGTGTGCAACTCCCCTGCTCCTTGTTGGGCCAGTTGCACACACAGGAAGAGTTCCTGTTTTTCAGACTCTGTTGTCATAGTGAAATGAGCCACAACAGAGATACGACACCAGTCACAACGTCTTTGTACTGTAATTGTAATTGTGCAATTGCAAAGAGAATGTATTTCTTGGGGAGCCTCATAGTGGGCATTTACTCAGTGAATCCCTAAATTCTTAAAGTGTTTAAAGGAATATGTTATTTCAAAGCCTTGCCTCACAAAGCCCAAACTATTTAAATGACTGGATACAACTACTAGCAACTACAAACGTGTCTTCACAATTTTAAGAAAGTTAGTTACAATACAGTACAAAACTACAGTAGGTTGCTATCCTGTCTTTGTCAAACCGGTGTAATCCCACGCTGTGGGATCCATTGGAAACTGTCTACAATACCATGTGATTAGCTTTGCTGCGTTCTTGGAAAACACATCTACCTATCTTTCTGGTTCAGTGCCTTTGTTTACATCTACCCACTAACATCTTGTGGTCAGCCCATCACACCTCTGCCAAGAAACATCAACAAAGTAAAAAACGCAAAGCCACAGAGAGCTTCAGTACATTTGTATGCCGTGGCACATCCAGCTGTACATGCATGCAGTGAAACTCACTATAAATGGAACGAGTGAGACAGAGAAAGAAAAAAAACATACATGAAAAGCTCGTCTTATTCCTCCTCTCCAGTCTGAGCATGTAGAGTGTTTTCTATTCCCTAAGCTCAATGCCTCTGCTTTTGATCCTGTCAGCTCTGAGCATCTCTTACGGACGGGTCACAGGATGAGAGCTTTGGGCCTGCCTCCTCCGCAGGGAAGAAACCCGGACCTCAAAGAGAGGTCAGAAAGAAAAGCTCAAACTCTAGGTCCTTGGGGAGAGGAGACAGACTGCTTATCAGGGGCTTATCAAGCCATGGAGAGTTGTATGCACAGTCAGGCCTCAGAGATTTGGTATTAAAACTGAAGGAGTATGAGGGAGAGCAAACAGGATGGGAGGGTGAAGGATTGGAGGAAGAGGGAGTAATGGGTCAGTAAGGGAGGGTAGGGTCTCAGAGGGAGAGAATAAAAGGGATTAGTTTTAGATTAGATGAGCTTCATTGTCATCAAGCCAGAAACTTCTTTGTCTCTTTAATCAGCTTCTCCCCTCGTTCTCAAAACAGAGAGGAAGAACAAGTGAGAATTGTTGGGATAAGATTTAATTCCATTCCAAGTCTATAAACACTTGAGGGGCAATTTAATTTTCATTAGGGGCCCTGATGCTCATCAACAAATCCAATATGTTTGTAGAGCTTCATGGGGGCTCACTGGCTCACACTGGCACCTCTAAAAGCAGGAGGCTAAGGTTGATTTCACAGATGCCTACTGTGTTCTAAACATATGTTGCAAGCGAAAATGACCTGATGTAGACAGACATTTTATAGACAGACTGACTTCACATATAGGTCTGCAGTGATGGCACAAGGTTTCCAATCAAAATACGTGGAACATTTTATAAGGCAAGCAACTACAGGAGTAGAAAGAGTGGGTTTAAAAAAAATGATAGGTACATTTATAAAAAAAAATTGCAGTAAATAATTATAGAATCTCAAATCACAATATGTATTGGTGCCCATAATATACATTAAACTGAATAAACTTTCCACCATGCAAGGCAGACTAACAAAAAAGCAAACCTTATTCTGTTGAACATCATGTTGTGACCATGCACCTGTTCCAGTGACTCCATGTGGCTTTTTTGTGGGGGGGGGGATGAATGAAAATAGTTTTTATTATTTTAGTTCTACATTTCATAAATCTGATAAAAATGGAAGTGCAAAATAATCATAAACAGTTCACTGCAGAGTAATCATGTGATAAAAGTTTTGCCTCTCAGACTGCAGTTTAAAACAAATGTGTTTGATTTGGGAGTCAATGTGATGCTAACTGCACTAAATAAACAAGGCAATTTGTGTCCATGGACATCAACAAATAATCACATTTTCGTGATCCTTTCACATTTTCCGCACAGACTGAAGTGTTAATATTGGAGTAAATCCATGTAGCATTCATTATGTGATCAGTGTTTGTGCAGGCCTCGTAATTCTAAAATGTATCGTCACCTCCACTGAAAAGAAGTCGCCTGAAAACAAATAAAACGTTTTCTTGCTGATTTCAGCATCATGACAACAATTTCAATAATTCTCACACAGTATTAGTGGTTACCACAACTGTTATTGAAGATTAATTATAAATTGTAATCATTTGTGGGAAGAACAGCAAGTAGACGGCACAAATATTAACTAATAGCCAATTCAAATGACTGACGTTCAGTTTTTGATCCTTTAAATTAAAGAAATTATATCAACAAAAATTTATTTTAATATTAACTGCATTTAGAAATATAGTTTCCTGAGATTAATGGCACCTAAAATGTATCTGGTGGGGTCTCTGGAAAAAGTTATCTGTGAGGCTTTGGCTGTTTATGGTTTCATGTTGTCAACTTGAAATACATAAACTGCAAAAAACTTTCATGAAGTGAAAGTGAACTGCAGTACACTGTACTGACACTGTTTTGTTGCCTCCTTCTTCTTTTGCATTCAGACACCAAACAGCTAAATTACCTTCTTCAGCTGTTTGCTGTCTGCATAACTGTGTGTCTGCCCTCCAATGGACTGGAAACCCATCCAGTATGTTTGTTTGACTTCCATTCTTTATATAGATTCCAGCCTGCTGTGATAAGATTATGTACAAGACATTATATTAGGATTCAGTATGATTGCATTTTGCCTTTGGCTCTTTATAAAAAATATTTGACAAATAAAGATAATACACTTTGAATAGACATGATCAGGATCTAAATTTATGTTTGGGGAGAAAATATGTGTTTTCTCCCGTCACACAATTTACCATATTTACAATCACGTCATTTCCTTGGAGTAATAACTCTAATCAACACACAGACATCATAAACATCTCGCCACAACCAGCAGATTTCCATTATTTACTTGCAATATCTGGCTGTTCTTTGAGGATAAAAGCTTATAAATCTGTTTAACATTAAAGACACAACACTTGTAAAAATTTCACATCATGAAGTGGGATTTTTAAAAAATTTTTAAAGTAAAAAAATTCCCCACTTGCCCTATAGGCAGTCTTTGTCCTCCAAGCTCGGGTCCTCTACCAGAGGCCTGGGAGCTTGAGGGTCCTACAAAGTATCTTAGCTATTCCTAGGAATTGCGCTCTTCAAGACAGAGATCTCGGCTGTCATTCCAGGAATTTGCTGGAGCCATTCTCCCAGTCTGGAGGTTACTGCCCCATGTGTTTCAGTTACCACGGGCACCACTGTTGCCTTCACCTTTCACATCTCTCTAGCTCTTCTCCGAGCCCTTGGGATTTCTTGAGCTTCTCATATTCCTTCTTCCTGATGTGAAAATCAATTGGTATTCCTGCGTCTATCACTACGGCCCTCTTACTCTGCTTGTCCACCACTACTACGTCCGGTTGCTTAGCTATTATCAGTTTGGCTGTCTGTATCTGGAAGGCCCACAGGATCTTAGTTTGGTCGTTTTTAACTACCCATTTTGTATCCCATTTTGACTTCGGGATGTCCAGGCCATACTTGGCACAGATGTTCCTGTATACTATGCCAGCCACTTGGTTATGGTGTTCCATTAATGCCCTGCCTGCTAGCATCTTGCATCCTGTTGTTATGCGTTGGATTGTCTCAGGGGCATCTCTGCACAGCCTGCACCTGGGGTCTTGCCTGGTGTGGTCTTGCATTCTTCCTTCCCCTTAGCATAATGGATGGTAAGGAGCTTTCATGTCTTGATGTCTGTGGCTTCTATATCCTCCTTTGGCTAGCTTATTATACCAGAAGGTTGTCTGACGACCAGTAGGCCATAGGTGTTGATTGTTTGAATCTTTTTACTTCCCATTCAGCTGTCTCCTCAGGTTTTGCCTTAATCTGTGTTTGACGGTTGCAGCTTTCCTAGTGACCTCTTCATGGTTCCCATTTCCTGTGGGATTCCAAGGTACTTGTAACTATCCACAACATCTACAATGTTGCTTTCTGCTAGTGCAATCTCCTCAGTTCTGACTACTTTCCCTCTCTTTGTTACCACCCAACTACACTTCTCCAGTCTGAATGACATTCCGGTGTCATAGCTGTAAATCCGTATGGTGTGGATCAGTGAATTGGTGTCTCGTTCACTCCTGGCATACAGCTTGATGTCATCCATGTAGAGAGAGCTGGTATCCATAGCCAGTCTTGTTAGTGATCTGGCTGAGGGGGTTCAGATTTATGCAGAACAGCAGTGGGAACAGAGCATCTCCTTGGTAAATCCTGCACTTGATGGTGACCTGCAGTTGGCTTGAACTTGGCCTCTAATGTAGTTTTCCACATACCCATTGAATTCCTGATGAAGGCTTTGAGGGTCCTGTTGATCTTGTATAGTTCTAAGCATTCCAGGATCCATGTGTAAGGCATCGAGTCATAGGCTTTCCAGGAGGTGCACAGGTTGGTCAGTCTCTTCTTATAGTCTCAGGTGACTGCTGGTGGTTTGCTTCTCTGGCGTTACTGACTGTTTAGAAAACAGTGCAACTTTTGTAAGTTCACATACTGCTGTTCTCATATTGTTCCCCTGCCACTGAGAGTATGCCTTGGATGGTCCAGTGGAGAACATTTGGTTTAATGTCCTGGACTCTATACTTCTGGTATACCCCACCAAGTGGTTAGCCAAGACTTTGTCTTTGCTTGGCAGTTTCTAAGGTGCCAGGTATGGACAACTTGTTGTACTTCTGCATCAGGTCTTTGCGGAACCTACGAAATAACCTACGTAAGGGGCAAAGGTCATTGCCGACATTTATGCCTGTGCAAGGTGCCATGTGTGTGTAATTACCCTGTGATCATTTCCCGTGGTGCTAGCTGACAGAAACACATAAAATTCTGGGACTTTTTTTCCCTCCTGGGTCCTTTTTGTGGTCATCTTTTTTTCCCGGCTGTGAACGTATTTGTCCATCTAGTTTATTTTTCCTCTTCTTTGTTCATTCCCTCACATCCATTCCAGTAGTTTCAGCAATCTCCCTCCAATTTGTGAGTCCATGCGAGCATCATGATTCCTTTTCCTCCCCAACATAGCAATAGCTGATAACGACCTTTAACATTTCTCTACATGGTCAAATTAAAGCTCTAATGAGTAATTTTTCAGCAGTTTTTCAACACATGGCGGTAGAAATCTAAATATAGTTATAAATATAAACATTCAAAGTTTGCAGAGACAAATATTAGTTTTGTCTTACACACCAAATGGCCACCAAACATAAGTCAAGTCAAACAGACCCTGGATTCCTCTTTTTTTTGATTGGCTTAATAGTATCTAAACTTTGGCAAACTGCTTCTCCCATTTCTCTGTGATCACTTAGCTAGCAGGGTAATAGCAGGGTAATGCAGCAAATGGTCTGCAACTCTATGCTGCACTTCATGATGAGACAGAGACTTAATCCTCTGTATGAGCACAGAAAACAAAAAAGCAGGTCATACTGAGAGACACACATGCACAGAAATCTTTCTGGTAGCCAGCACTAATGATGCCTGATTGGCTATAGCAAAAAGATGCTCCCAGAACTGGATCCGGGCCAATTATATCATCTTTCCAGCAGGAAAACTGAAGTATATATTGTGCTTGAAGAAACCAGTCAGAGAAAAAAAAATGCCTCAGAGATACACAGATGTGAACATCAAATTGCATCAATATCAAGGCTAGGAGAGTGGAGGCCTCCGAGTCCTGGGGGGATTCAAAGAGACTGTTTTAGTAGCAAAGGGAAAACAAACATTCTCCTTGCAAGGAAGGCAGTGCACCAAAAGCTTAAAATAGAGACATCATTCCACCCCCCAATTTGCACAAAAAAAAGAGAGATGCAATTACAGCTTTCTGTGTTGCTGCAAACTGATTTAAGTTCAAAATGTTTTGATAAAGCAGGAATTCAAAGTTGACCATAGAGTGTTAAATCTGTCCTTCTCAGTTCTAACATCTCATCACAATGTGTCTGTAACTGCTGACTGCAGGGTTTAGGGTTTTACAAAGCTTACTGTGCTTAATCCAACATGCTAACTGAGGCAGTCGCACCAGAAAATCCTGTAACTACAAAACGCCTATACTGCAGTCTTACTTCGATCAAGTCCTTTCTGTTTTCCACATGACACATGGCTCTATTTTGTGCATTTGTGTCTCGTTTATCTTTCAGGACACATTTATTGTTGATGTTTTATGTAGTTTGTGATCATATTAAAGCCACTTTAGCCATTGTATTTATAATGTAGTGTAGCAGATTATAACATGCAATAAAAATGTTTAGCACATAATGAGTTATTCTTATTGCAGGCTTGTCATAATGTAGCTTTTGTGATACATTTTTGCACATCATCTTGTGATTCACAGGAATAAAGTACACTATACCAATTCATGAATACGAAGACTTTCATAAGTTTCCATATTTGAAGCAAAACTGTGGTACTTTAAATAATTAGTTTATCACAAACAAATACAAGTGTGTTTGCTTGTGTAAATGATTATATCAGAATATTCTTTTACTTTTTGAAGGAGAAGTATGCTCAGGTAGACTCAGAGGCTAATCATATTTAAGATGCATTTGTTCCTCCTCAAGACCAGACAAGTCCACCTTTAGTGTCAAATTCTGAAGTCTGTTGTCCTCAGTGTTAATTATAACAGACAAAACAGATTAAAGTCTTACTTGGGAACCTTTCCCCCCACAGTCACAACAGAGTTCAAATGACTAACTGATGTAAAATACATCCAAAATAAGATACTGTTACTATAATTTTTTATGGCTTAGGCCAGAAAAAGAAAGCAACAAAGCATTTAACTAAAAATAAAAAAGGTAGCGTACAAAACCTTAAAAATAAAGTCTAAGGAAACAATGAGCACAATAAAACTGCATAGATGAGTACACGCTAGAGGTCCTCATGAGTCCTCATGAGCGGTAAACCATCCAAACTGCAATCAATCCAAGTGTCTCATTTTTCTGCTTCTGGACTGTGGTCTTCTCCAACTTCTGTTCTTTCTGCCTACAGTTGCTTGTTAAGTGAGCTCATTAATTGATAGTACTTCATGCCAATGTGTGCCTTCTCTCTTTCTTTAGCTTTTTCTCATTGTTGTGCCTTTTTAAAATCGAATCTGTTATGCTCAGGTTTAATCAGGTTGAGTGAGACTGTCCTTGGGTTTGCTTTCAGTAAAAAAAAACTCCCAAAAAGTCATAAATGAAACATTTGTTCACAAAATTGTGAGTTTAGACTAAATTAAAGAAAATGTGTTGATATGGGTGTGTGAAGCTCTATAACTCAACCTGCCTGCAGCCACAAAAACAACAACAAAAAACAAACAAATTAACCAATCAACCAACCAACCCACAACTTTAGCAGCAACTCAGGTCACAAAGTCACGAGGTCATCTTTAGGAAGACAGGGATGGCCTCTAATTGGCTCCTTCAGTGGAGCTCCATCCTGGTTATTGTGACGCAGATTTGAGTTTAGGTAATACTTTTGCAAAGCTTAATCATGAAGTAAATTTCAAGCAGGCCAATGGGCATAACCTTGGTTATGTATTATTGTATTACTGTATTACCCTGGATGGAAAAATTAACCATGTTGGTGGTGATGTTTGAAAGAAGACTGTGACTTACAGATCACTTTATCTAATTTCTGATTAAGCCCAGGTTGCTTGTTTGGTCCAAATTTTACTACCTAGGATCAAGCCCTGCTTAGAGGAAGCACTTTTTTTAACCCCTATAAATTGCCACCTGTAGTGAAAAAGCCTGAATGTATGCTCCTGAATAGACAGCTGCTTATGCAGCACCTTTCTATTCAATTTGAGCACTCAAGGTGCTTCCTACTACAAGTCTCATCTGTCCAATCATACATCATATGCATACAGTGATTTTACCTATAAAACTTTTATCTAGCATTCACACGCACTCACACTCCAATGGCTGCATCAGGGGCAGTTGGGCTTCAGTGTGTTGGCCAAGGACACCTCCAAACATGAAAAGAATCGATGTGCTGACCTTTGGATTGGTAGATGACCCCGACCTAAGCCACAGCTGCCCCTGACTCGTGACCGGTAAAACTAAATCCTTCACCACCTTCTGAATTTGATGTTGCTGTTGTCGTCAGGTTTTGCATGTAGAGCCGCAAAAAGGTGGTTTTGAGAAATGGCATTTGACTGGGAGAATGAACAGACAAACAGTGTTTGCCAGCGCTGGTGTTTAAGCAAATTATTTAAATGAGTAATTACAATGCACCATTTTGGTAAAATACAGGCAGTCACCTGCACTTAATTTAATAGCAACTGTGTCAAATCTATCCTTTGCTGGGCTAATTAATACCTGCTGGAAATGTAATCAGCAGGAGCACAATGGCACTCTAATTGTCAGATGTCAGAAGCCACAACGTGCATATCAAAAAAAAAAAAAATCAACACAAAGAGAGCCCAGGCTTGAAGCCTTGTTTTGTCTGTTTCTCACCCAGTTCTGCCCTTCAGGACATGTAACCTCGCCACGTTGTTGCTCAAGTTCCAGACTATTTGTTTCACAGTGTTAAAAGCTGAGTTCAGTTTTATGTCGATGGAGCTGGTTTACCTTTGAAAACCACAGTCTGTGGTAGATATCCACAGATATTTTAGAAGTCGGAACCTTTCTGTCAGCAAAGCTATGCGATAAACCCCCAACACAGCAGATAAGACAGCAGTAACATTCACCTCTGTCTGCAAATATCTCCCTGGCAGTGCAGGTAGATATGGTTGGAGTGAAATTTTAAATTATTTACACAGAGTAAAACATCAAAACACTTCGCTAATGAGAGAGGCAACAGGTGCAGAAGGGCTGCGAAGGTCATTTTTTTTTGACGTGATTACATTTTAACATTCACACTCCCAACATCAAAAAGTCTTAATCAGCACTCCAGCTGGCAGTTACGCAGCAAATCAGCCAATCACAAATAGCATACGAGTCATTAGGCTCATGAAAGTGTGCGCCATCTTGTCCCCCTTGTTACTGTTAAAATGAAAACCCCCTTTGGAAGATGCTAACTTTTGCTGAAGGTATGACTGAGCAGGAGGTTAATAAGCACAAGTCGGTTTGCCTTCTTCAGGATTGTAGTAAAAGCAGCAGACCCCTGCACTTAGTCTGTCTCCCAACACCTCGCCTCTTCCTCTGTGGGAGACGGCAGATCTAATGGGAGCCAATGGTTAATGCATGAGAGACTGTACTTAGGACTAATGGCTACTGCAAAGTGCAAAACGGGGGCAGATGAGGAGAAGAAGCAGTAAGAAGCAGAAAAGGGAAAGAAATGTCAGTGAAAGTTATATATATATATAAAAAGACCACTGACACACAAGACTTTAGAAACAATGTGGCCATGTTATCTGAATATGGTGTGTCTTGCATTTGTATTTCCACATTTCAGGCCTTGTTCTATCATGGTTCAAATACCTAAATTTCACATGTTCAGTTTATAAAAAATAAAAAGGTTTGAAAATATTTGTTTTAGTTGGCAACCAAAAAAGGACCAAAAAAGAGAAGAAAAAAAATGAGATGAGCATTTCAAAAGGAAATAACCTGAGAAAAAAAAAATCCATAAACTATGAAATGTTTGGAATATGAGGCCTACATTCTATCTTGGTTTTGTCCTGGCAACATTTGCAGTGACCAAAAACAGTCTGTTGTTATGGGCATCTAACAGTTTGTTGAAATGTGGGCAGGTCTGCCAAAGTGGCCCTTTAGACCCACAGTTACAGGACGGAACCAGCCGTACTACCAGAACAAAAGCAGTATCTGTGTTTGTTTTGCATCTCTCTGGTTGTGTTGTATCTTCTTGTAGCCATTGCAGATCTTTCTGAGGCTCTTCTGCTTATCTGTGTTGCTGTCATGTCTTATTTAGTCATTTTATATCTCTGGTAGCTTTGTTTGTTTTTTTAACAGCAGCATGTTTGCATCTCATTCTGCAGATATTCTTTTTTATTTTGGAGCGGTTTGTCATCTTTGGGGCTGTGCCTATCTAGCTGTAGCATTTAGCTGTAGCTAAAAGCTAATCTTTTTAGACTTACCTTTGGTTAACTTTTGGTTTTATGCTCTGTGATTTTGTTGTTGTGATTTTTATCTTGAAAAGTGAAAAGTGCTATACAAATAAGAAAATGTACCAATGTGGTTTCTGTACTGGTTAATCCACCCAAGTCTTCAATCAAAATAATATTTTAATCCTAAAATATAATTATTGTCGGTATCCATGAATTTTCAACTTCACTGTTTTTAAAACATACTTTTAAAAAATACTAGAGCACACGCTTATGTTTTGGTTAAGATGCCAGGTTACAGTTATTTACTTGCATGCCTGAATAAAAAAAAGTGGTTGATTAATTTCTGACTTCTCAGACAGTCCAGTGTGCCGGCTCAAATTTGGGTCTAAAAATGTTAATTCATTTATGCCTAATAAACATAACAATTTAACTTTAAGTTTTAAACGTATTATTGACGGATTCCTTAAATATTTGTGTTTTCTTATTTAATGACAGGTGATCTAATAAATGTGTTAAGCCTCGTATAGACTATAAAAGCAATGTAAAAAAAAGTGTGTGTGCGTGTGTGTCGTGTGTGTGTGTGTGTGTGTGTGTGTGTGTGGTCTGAATGAATCACTGCAGTTTGCTGCTCTATTTTAGCTTCATGACAGATTGTATACACTCTGAGCACCACATACAAATATGTTTTCATTCTGGCTTGTTCTGTGCTTTATTAGGGATAATAATGAATTATGGTCTTTACAGTCAAATCTTTGTGAGTGTTTTTTAACATCTGCTGTACGCTTTGTTGGTGATTGTGTATTGTGGTATCTGGAAGTTTGGAGTTTGTTCTGGTTTGACATGCCAGTGTTTAACATGTGGCCTGCAGTCACTTGGTTCACATTATCACTACACCAAACCTCTCCATTCATGAAGCACTGCACTGAAGTGTAATAAAGGACAGTAACAGACTTTTTCCTCAGAATTTTCTATAAAAATCACAGTATTTCCATTCTCATGAATGAACTGCAATGGAAATCTAATAGCCCTACTTCAAGTTGAAGTTCAGTTCAGGGTCACTGTAAACTCCAGGATTCATTAGGTCTGTTCAGTCTTCCATCAAGGATACTTAGAAATGTTTTACTTTTGGCTCTGGCCATTCAGAGGTCTGTACCATGTATCAGCCACCCCTCTGGCCCTGCCCCTCAAATGTGGGGTGAAAGAGAGGCAGGAAGACAGACATGGTGTCAGTCTACCAATCTACTGGGTGTCCTCAAAGGTTTCACATATCTCAGGGCTGAAATTAGGTGCCGCTGTCGAGGACTGTGCCACATCTATAGAGGTAACAGATAATAAGGAGTGGGTGTCTGACAGATGACCTGCATTAAAACTGTGTTGCAGCTGTATAGCCAGAAAATGACTGTGGATGATGGGTGTGGTGGGGGTTGAGCAGGGGTGGAGGAAATATTCATGACTCACTCACTAAATGACTTCAAGGAAACCTTTTTGCACAGCGGCATTTATCAAGTGTTAATGAACAGCAGAAAGGGTACAAATGCAAATGAGGGGACTGGGAATGGAGAAAGAGAGACAGACGGAAGGATGGAGAGTAAGTGAGAGGGAGGGGAAAGAAGGGGAAAAGAGAGGGAGAGAAAACTATCATCACCCTGATGAATGAGGGTGGTGGCAGGAGACCCGCAGGTCGATCACTCAGTCACTGAGACAGGCTTCTGTGGCCCTAACTTCATTATCATGACACAGTCACATCAACATAGTCCTACAGATAAGAGCACAGCAGAACTCAGCTCTGGAAAGGATCAGTTGAACTGGTCGGGGTTCACTGGCTTGTCACAGATAGAGAGGATGGCTCTGCTTTATTCAGGCTTTAGAAGCCTGTCAAAGTTTTTGGTTTAACTCTCTGAAAATTATGACAGAGTGAACTGGGTTTTTGAGTTTTTAATTTTGTTTTTATTTCCATTATTAGAAAGGCGTATATAACACGTGTTATATATATTAATGCTGAGAATTTATACTGAAGTTGTTCCATGGAGTGGTGGGTGGGGCCATGTCTGAAATACTAACCTTGAAAATACTTTGGCCAACAGGTCTATAAGACATATACAGTTGCAGAACTGTGAAAAACGAAGTACACTCTTATTGTTTCTGTAGGGATTAAGAAGTTGGTGAGTTTGCCAGTTTTGCTAAACATCTACCAACCAAAAGGACCATTCAACTCAACTCATGCCATTAAAGTTTCCATCTTTCCAGTTTATCATCCTGTCACTGGCATGAGACTTATTCTTCTGCAGCTTGACAGGGTTGGTAAGGGGAGCTTCCCACATAAAACTGCTCACAAACCGAAACTGCTGTTTTAGATTTTTTTTCTTTTCCTGTCGAAATGCTTTAAAGGTTATGATGAGATGGACTTTCTAAATTTCTTTTTACTTTTTTTTTTGGTTTGAGTAATTTTTTTTAAACATGCACTCATCTCAACCCATCCTCAAATAGCTTATGTACACATGTATGCTTGTGTCCATAAATGTTTTTCTTCCACATAGGTCAACCACCCTGTTAAAGTTAATTTGTGAATGCTTATTAATGGTCCTTTGTGGATGCAGTGATTGCTTTGTAACTGACAGGTGCTAAAACATCTGTGTCAATAAATGATTAACCAGATTTGTGTTTTGTTTTCTTCTTTTGCATTTTCTTTAAATTACATCAGGCAGCATGACTCGCAGTGTAAGAAAGAAGCTGAGATCCAGTTTACAGGGTGCATGGGACACTTTGCATTTCTTATTGGCCATGAGACTGCTCCATATTCTATATCAACCCATGCAGAACAGTTCCACTCTGGTATCCTTCAAAGAATCCAGTGCCAGCAAACAAGCCCTTATGCCTTGAGCCACTGTATTTATCATAATTGGAATTCATATCCAATTTTGTACCAGTTGTTTCATCTTTGTCAATTTCGTCCCTGGGTTAATTTTGCCTTACATTGATCCCCATCCTCCTGGGCGATTTGCAGCAATCTGTGTCTGATTACACCCCGTGTGATTGATGAGGTGCTGTGGGCTCCTATGCCTTTGGTCTTGTAGTGTATCTGGCACAGGTGCCACTGTATTATGTGAAGACGCCACACAGCGTTTGAAACGATGACCACTTGTCTCAAGATCATCATAAATTCAAAGGCTTCTCGTGGCTTGTGAAGTGTGCTTAATGTGACCAACAGGGGTGGCTCGGTGAGGCTTTAATCAGTGGAAAATGCAATCTTGCTAATGTTTTGTTTCCTTTTTTATGGAAACAGAACAAACACAAATGTGATGAGTGGAATAGTTTCCATAGTGGATGGCAAAGCTGTGAATTGTGAGCCCAAGAGATGCATTTTACCGTTAATTGAAATGTGGGAGGTGGGAATATAAAAGGTCCATATCAAATATTTATGCTGTGAATTAGCCTCTTTTCAAATGTGAATGAGATCATTACATAAAAAATGCATGAGAGGATAGGTCATTAGGAAAGCAACTTAGATCATTTTTAGCACACAAGGAAAATACAGTGAAACAGAGAAGCACAGAGCAAAACAATACAGGAATCAAATTGTGGGGAATGTGAAAAGATACTGTTGATTAATTAAAATTTAACATGCAACATGTTTACGTATTTATATAAACTGTATTCTGCTGTCATCTAACCTTTTAACACAGATCAACATCAAAGCTCATGAGATTTCATTCACATATATCCACAAAATGATGGTGGGTATTAAAACCAGATAAATGTGCCTCAAATGACAGACATCTGTGGAACGCAAGTAAAGGTCATCTCACAAAATGTAATCCTCATAAAGCTAATCTTCCACTGACACCACACACCTCGCTGACAGGGGGAAGAAAATTTGTCACTGGTGTTGAGAGCAGGTGATGTTTCTAATTGCTTAGAATATTCAAGCAGCTCAAATGCAACCCCAATACCAAAAATGTTGGGGTCATGTGCAAAATGTAAATAAAAAAGTATGCAATGAATTGTCAATCTCTTTAACCCATATTTTAGTTCAGCCGGTTCACTCTTCTATTACAAAGTCATGCTGCTGTAATAGATGTAATGTGTCCCTTGGCATTGTCCTGCCTAAATATGCAAGGCCTTATCTGAAAAAGAGACCATCTGGTTTGGAGCATATGTTGACCTAAAACCTGTATATACCCTGCAGCTTCTGATGGTTCCTTTCCAGATGTGCAAGCTACCACTTACATAGGTACTAACACACCCACATATCTTCAGAGATGTTGGTTTTTGAACTGAGCACTGATAACAAGTTGGATAGTCTATCTGCTTTTTAGCCTGGTGGGCGCAGCATCCATGCTTTCCAAAAACAATTTCAAATTTTGATTCGTCTGACCACAGAACAGTTTTTCACTTTGTTTCAGTCTGGATGTCAGTTTTTCTGGAACCGTATTTACATATGGCTTCTTTTCTGCATGCTAGAGCTTTAACCTGCATTTGTGGATGGCACAGCAAACTGTTTTCACAAACAGTGATTTCTAGAAATGTTCTTGAGCTCATCCACTGATTTCCATGACAGAATCATGCCCGTTTTTAATGCTGCTGGAGACCCTGAAGATCACAAACATCCAATATTGATTTTAGGACTTGTCCCTTGCGCATATAGATTTCTCCAGATTCTCAGAATCTTTTGATGATATTATGTACTGTAGATAATGAGATATTCATACTTAGCAATCTTATGTTGCAGAACATTTTTCTGACATAATTGTGCAATTTGTAGATTTGGATTTTTGTAGTTTGCTGAACCTCTGCCCATGTTTACTTCTGAGAAAAAAATCCAAGATGCTTTTTTAACCTGTTAACTGGCAAGGGCCCGCCCACGGGCCCTTCCGTATTTTGAAGCCTCATAGCGTCACAGTAAGGCTACAGTCCGCCCTTATGATGCTTTTATTTGACAGACTAGACCCTCAGAATTGGATTGACACCTCATTTGGCCAATCATGTTATGAAATGTCTTTTCCAGAGCCAATAATAAGCAGAAAGCATCATGTGACTTCTCTGGACCGGCCCCAAATGTTCTCCAATCGTTCTGATTGGTCAACTCTGACCCAAAATCCAAAAACCACAGCTGTATAGCCAATAAAATTCCTGACACGTGGGTATATGGCACTATGGGGTGTGTTTTCACATGAATCTACAAACTCCCTGCGTATTCAGTGTGTATTGTGTGCGCCCTCCGTGCGCGAAGCTGAACAGGAAGTCAGAGTGTGCGCGCCGGCGTGGGTAGACAGCGTTTACAGTACTTTTTCTCACCAGAATACATCAAAAACAGGCTTTATTTATTCAACGAAGTGATTAAATGACTCACGAGAGTGGATTATTATTCTGTGAGAGGACTTTGTCGCTGATTGGACCGGTTTTTACGAGTCTCACAACGAACAGCTGTTACTCTGAGTGCGATTCAGGTGCGTGTAGCTTTCCGCAGCTCGTTGTCGTATTATATGCCGTTTAGATGTAAATATGCATGTAATGTGGGATTGACATGCACAATTACACAGAAAATATCACCGTACGCTGCGGTGGTGCCACTTTTATTTATATGTATATATATATATATATATATATATATATATATATGTATATATATATATGTATATATATATATGTATATATATATATATATGTATATATATATATATATGTATATATATATATATGTATATATATATATATGTATATATATATATATATATGTATATATATGTAATGTGTGTGTTTAGGGGGCAGGAAAGGTGTTTTATAGACCTTGTTGGGCTTTCATGGAGGTTGCACAATGTCTCAGAGCATTGTTTATTTATATTCCTTGATATTTGCTTTGTGGTGGGCTTGGTGTGAGTTGCTTTGTTTGTGGGGGGTGGGTAATTGTTTGGGAGGAGGTTGTAAGTTGTGTATCAGAGAAGGAGTATTGGGAGGATTGTGGTATTTTGTTTTATGTGTATATGTAAAGTTTACATTTACTGCAACTTTTGATCAATATACAATTTATTTTGGGTGTGTGAAGGAATCACTGAAAATAGACTGGGGGGTTTTGTGAATGAATGCCTGACATTTTCCTTCTTGTACAAATTAGGGCAATCTCTGATTTATTTGTATATAATTATAATTAATTCGTACTATCAGTAAATTTGTGTGTAGCAGAAGATTCCTCAGGGTAGGATCTTTGATTAGAGCCCTCATTGATGACTGTATGTTGAAGCATTGAGGAGTTACAGCCATTTGAAGTTTGCATATCACAGGCTGTCTCACATATGGCACAAGCAAATCCTCGCCTGGAGATCAACACACAAAAGCCTTAACAAAACAGTAGGTTTTTGTGCTATCTTGATAAAATTTGAAATACACGGTAAAAAGACTTTATTCTACCTTTATGCTTCCTTATATTTTCCAGTCCATACCTTCTACACTCAGTGTGTGGTTACATGAAAACAAACAGGAAAATTCTAGGTGAGGCAAAAATTGTCTAATTTTTCTGTGTTCCAAACTTAATAGCTACAAACTCATTACAGATACAGCATTTTTGACTGCAAAAATTAAAAATATAGCTTGTCTTCTTCACAAAGAGACCAAGCTTTTGCATGTACTCCAAAGAGTTCAGGAACAGCAGCTGATTTAATTTGGGTATGCTTTTTCAGGCATCTTTGTTGATTTTTTTTTTTTTTTTGGAGTGGCCAGTTAATGGGTTCAAAAAACAAAAAACGATCATGTTACTGATCTGTGTGTCAGTTTCAACATTTAATATGTTTTCTCTGTTCTGCTGTGAATAAAATATGGGTTTATGAGATTTGCAAATTATTACATTCTGTTTTTATTTACATTTTACCCACATCCCAACTTTTTAGAATTGGGGTTGTAATTCTGAAGTGGATGCTCTGCGTAAGGTGAAACACACTGCAAATGTATTCTTTAATATCCAGTCTTAAAAGGTCTATGGTTTATTTGTATATTAGTTTTTGAAATAAAGAATCATTCTAGATTAAAAAAAAAAGGTTGAACCACATTTTAATTATGATCTAAGAGCACATGAGTTCACATATTACACATATTTCGTCCTATAGAGCGCTACTTTAGACCACTCAAGTTGCTCCCTATCTGCAACCCCCCCTCTACCACAGACTGTTTTTAATTTTTTACTATCTATAGTTGCTGTTTTATTCCGTGCTTGGGTCTTGCTGCGGTTCTCCTCACTACTACCTTTTCAAATGTGGAAGGGTGGAAAGGTCCTACATCAGAGCCATCCACCAAATCTAAATTACTGCAGATGAAAATGTCAGTCTTCTTTTGACTAAAGTGGTCCTGACTGAATTAACTTTTTATTGAATGAGTCAATGAGCCACAAGTAAGATCTGCACCATATTGAGATCCCTGGGAGTTGATATTATTTCTCTGATGCAAAGAGTGAAGCATAATATCCAAAACACTTCAGCAAATCATTCAAGTTTCCTGCTATTTATATGATAGTAACCTAATACTATTATCTGTAATGAATGACTCATGCTGCTAAAGTCAAACTTGTGTCACGGTCGAAATAAAATCTGTAAATCCATAACAAAACAATCATGTTTACTGTAAATCCTCATGAATTCTGACATAAATACAGTAAATTTCTGACATCAGTCAAGGAAGTCTATTTTCTAAATGATGAGATCCCCTGATGATACCAGTCCTGTGAAATTAACCCAAAACTTACATTTTAAATTAAGTATAGTAACATTATGCCTTGATATGATGATCATAAACACTGATTGAAGACCATCTGGCCACCAGTTATGGCTGCCACATAACCATTGGGCATGGTGCTCCTCTGAGGCATTTGAACGTACTCTTTCTGTGCATGGCTCTCTATGCTGTAAAACAACAGGAGCCGCCTGAATTTGCCCCCAAAGTGCTGTCCGAAGAAGGCAAATATGCATGTTAGTTCACACTAATTTTGTTATAGGACATGACGTATTCACACGCCATTAAAATAACAGGTGGCAATTAAATTTTTTTTTAATGTACTGATCCTCAAGTTATATCTATCCAATGCAAAAAAGATGAAGGATGTTAAAATAAACAAAGGAAAATGACATTAATAAGCAAGTTTAGACATCCTTCTAGGCTGTGGTAGGAGTTACAGATCGGTTCAAGGTGGGGGTGCGCTTACATCAGGGAGTCACTTTTTGTTTGCAATGGTGATGGACAGATTGAATGATGAGGTCAGGCAGGAGCCTCTGTGGACTTTGATATTTGCGGATGACACTGTGATTTATAGTGAGAATAGGGAACAACTGGAAGAGAGCCTGGAGAGAAGTATGCTCTGGAGAGAGAGGACGAAAGTCAGTAGAAGCAAGACAGAATAGATGTGTGTGAATGAGAGGAAGACAGGTGGAAAGGTGAACAGATAGAGATAGTGAAGACAGGTGAGTTTAAAAACCTGGGGCCAATCATCCAAAGCAATGGGCAGTGTACAAGAGAGGTGAAGAAGATAGTGTTGGGGTGATTTGTGACAGAATGATAGCAGCATGAGTGAAAGGGGTGGTTTCTAAGATGTATGGTTTGGAGACAGTAGCACTAACAAAAACAGAGGAGGTGGCACTGGTGGTGGCATAGTTTAAGATGTTAAGGTTTTCATTGGGAGTGACCAGGATGGACGGGATTAGAGTAATTCAGAGGGACAGCTCAGGTTGAGCACTTTGGAGACGAAGTTAGAAAAGCCAGGTTGTGATGATCTGGGCATGTGCAGAAGGGGGATAGTGGCTGTGCTGGACAAATATGGAGCTACTAGGCAGGAGGAAAAGAGGAAGACCACAAAGAAGATTCATGGATATTGTGAAAGAGTTCACGCAGAGGGTTGGTGTGACAGAGGAGGATGATAGAGATAAGGTGAGATGGAGAGAGATGATCCACTGTAATGACCCCTAAGGGGAGCAGCCAGAAGAAGAAAAAGAAGAAGACATGCTTCTAGGTGGATTTTTGTTATCTTTGGACTGAGTGAGGCTAGTTATTTGATTAGCAGTGCATATATACCATACGGACATAAGAGTGTTATCAGTCTGCTCATTTAACTGTAACCCCTCCTCCCCAAAACAAATAAACAAAAGAACAAAGCAAAAAAAAATGTAGGATTCTTTTTTTGGGTAGTGTGAATACATGTACCAAATTTCATGGCACTCCATCCAGTATCTTTTGAGGTTTTTGGACTAAAATGATTGACTGAATGACTGACTGCCATCCCTCAAACCACTCCACCAGCTGGGCTCTAAAACAATGAAATTCACTACACTGGCTTGTAAAACAGTGACTAAAATCTCTACACAATCAGGTGCTCCTCAGTATTTGGCAAGTGACACATAAAGTGAAGACATAAAACCATGACTGCTCAGCGGGCTTTAAGGTCACAACAGTAACCCCAAGAGGCCCGAGGCACTCTGATGTGAGTTGAAAGTCCTTTATTAAGGCACAAGGGACCAATGTCTTTCAGTTGCCCTGACAAAGAGCCTCCTGAGTTTGAACACAGTGGTTCCTCATGCTTCAATAAAAGCCTATTACAGGACATCACAGTCCCACAGATCTCTTGAGATTTCCAACCAGAGGGTCAGGGGCCAAATGTGAGTTGAACAGTCACTGGTTTATCTCTACAACCCTGGTCTTTGTTTCCATCCTGTGCTGTACCCAGCAAATCTTGTAATAATCTCAAAGGTTTTAACTATGTAGCTAAACTCACATTTATAACATAGGTCTGTAGATCTGCTAACAATGATGATGAAATTTTTTAAACCAACCCTCTTTGGCTCAGGGATACTTGTGAAGCAACTGTGAGTTGATTGTGACCTGACCTCATTGACTAGTGCCCTGGTGTGATGCCCTACAGCATGAGATTCAGTTTTTCTTCAAATAATTAATAATAAATAGTGTTTATATGAGCAGCACTTCAGATAATCCTTTTTTTAAAAAGGAAAATTAATGTCAAAGCATGTTTACACTATTTGACGGGGGTGTTTTTTTTTTTTAAATGGACGTGTGATTGTACTTTTTTCTAATTTTCTGTCATACTGTATATAGCACCATTTACACAGCAGTAGTTTGCTAATGAAATTAAACAAGGACACCATTTACAAAAGCGAGTCAGCATTAGTGCATATAATTACTATGAGCCTTCAGACTGCTCTATATATTCAATTTCAGACAGTTTTCCTACTCTTGGATTTATGTGTGAGAGCAGATACCCTTAATGCAGTCATCTCAAGCACACAGTGAGAACAGTAGCCACTTCGACTTACTGATCAGACCTTTTGTTTGTGTGGAGCATGCAGTCAGAAAAAAAAAGTAGTCATGAAAAGGCAAAGGTGTAATAACAGCTTGTTTTAGCTCCTTAAGTAGAGTGCAAGAATAGAATTTGCAGTTGGAAATGAGGTCAAGATACTACCTTTTTATGAATCTTTGATTCTGAAATACTGTGTAACACAGCTACAGAGCAGTTTATCAAGAGATTTGATCTGAGCTAATTTATTAATCAATGGTAATTATCATAGTGTCCAGTTTCTGAGGAGTAAACTGTTCATTGTTGTTATTAGATATGTGAAGGAAAAGAATTCTACATGGACCAGGATATAATCCAACACAGACATGTTGATGTACTGTTGTTGATGAACATATTAAATTAATCTTAAGATTAAGCTTTACCCAGTTACACAAAATTCTCTTTCTCCACTAGGATCCCCAAAATGGACATCTGTCTCATCATGTTCGTGTAATTGGTGAGTCTTCTTCACACATTAAGGTTACTTATGGAGTTCCACAGGGTTCTGTGCTAGGACCAACTTTATTTACATTATACATGCTTCCCTTAGGCAGTATTATTAGAAAGCATTGCATACATTTTTATTGTTATCCAGATGATACCCAGCTTTATTTAGCCTTTAGGCCAGATGACACACATCAATTAGTTGAACTGCAGGAATGTTTTAAAGACATAAAGGCCTGGATGACCTCTAATTTCCTGCTTCTAAATTCAAATAAAACTGAAGTTCATCCCCACAAATCTTAACGTGATGTTGAACTCTGGTTTAATGTCATCCAGAGTAAGTATCTGTACTTACTCTGGATGACATTATCTTGGCCTCCAGTAACACTGTGAGAAATCTTGGAGTCATTTTTGATCAGGATATGTCCTTCAATGTACATATTAAACAAATATATAGGACTGCTTTTTTTGCATTTCTGCAGTATTTCTCAAATTAGAAGCATTCTGTCTTAGAGTGATGCTGAAAAGCTAATTCATTCATTTAATATTTCTAGGTTGGATTATTGTAATTCATTATTATGAGGCTGTCCTAAAAGCTCCCTGAAAAGCCTCAGACTGTTGGCTTACTTGTAGTTCCTAGGATACTTAAGAGTAGAATGGGAGGCAGAGCCTTCAGCTTTCAGGCCCCTCATCTGTGGAACCAGCTCCCAATTTGGATTCGGGAGACAAACACTTCCCTATTTTTAAGATTAGGTTTAAGACTTTCCTTTATGATAAAACTTATAGTTAGGGCTGGATCTGGTGACCCTGAACCATCCCTTAGTTATGCTGCAATAGGCCTAGGGTGCTGGGGGATTCCCATGATGCATTCCCATGATCTTTTTCACCTCTTTTTACTCTGTTTATAATCCACTCTGCATTTAATCATTTGTTTTAGCAGATGACTGCCCCTCCCTGAGCCTGGTTCTGCCAGAGGTTTCTTCCTGTTAAAAGTGAGTTTGTCCTTCCCACTTTTGCCAAATGCTTGCTCATATGGTGTCGTTTTGATTGTTGGGCTTTCTCTATAATTATTGTAGGATCTTTACCTTACAATATAAAGCACCTTGAGGCGACTGTTTGTTTTGATTTGGCGCTATATAAATAAAATAGGATTGAATTGAATTATGACTGTAACTCACTTAGTTTATTCATTCTAAAACAAACACCACCTTTCCAGGCTTCATTTAATTCATAATGCCACTGCCAGAAATCTCACCATTTCTAATTATATTCTATATCCTCAATTCCAGTTTCATGACTTCACCAACCTAGGTATTTTAGAGAAGATTTTGAGATTCTAATTATCACTTTATGAGGCCCAGATGGGAGAGATGATAGAGGCTTCAAGCTCTAAACTGAAAAGCAGGGTGACTGATCCTTTGCTAATAGGTCTCTGTCTAATTTGCTTTCTAAAAAATACACTTTTTAAATGTACTTTTGCATAATTCTAGCTATTGTTCTTACTAACCGCCCATACAGACTGAACAAAATGCCAAATAAGCTTAACAAGAGGTGCTGAAGAATTAGAAAAAAAAAAAAAAAAAGCAATCTGACTCAAACATAGATCGAATTGTCATCTGTCAGCAATTACAGTTTGGGCTATGGATATTTAGACGCTGACACAGTTTTGGTAATTTTTCCTCTGTACAGTATAACACTAGAGCATTTTTGAAATAAAAAAATCAAGATATGAATAAAGTGCAGATGTTCGCCTTTAACTGTTCACGAAAGGGTTTAATAGAAGTACTTTAACAGGTTTAGCTGTTTGGTTTTAATTTAAAGTACTTTTTTGCTGAAAATGGGGGTCTATGTATAAAACTGGCTATAATTTCTGAACAGTTAATGCAATACTTCTGTTAAACTTGAATTGAAGCTGAAAGTCTGCACTTCAATAACAACCTACATGAGAGCAGTTACCTCACCTTTCCCCTTATGTCAGCTATGACAGGCCCCCAAACCCCAGTTGTGTGTGTGTGTGTGTGTGTGGGGGGGTCATTATACCACAGGCTACTTGCTGTTCACACTGTTAACTGTTAGAAATAGCACACACTAATTAATGTCATCCATCCATCCATCCATCCATCCATCCATCCATCCATCCATCCATCCATCCATCCATCCATCCATCCATCCATCCATCTTCTTCAACTTGTCCAATTCATGGCTGCAGTTGGGCTGGAGCCAATCCCTGGTGTAACAGGGTGAGAGGTGCAGTGTACCCAGGCACACAGAAAAAACCCAGGACCTTCTTGCTGTGAGGCAAAAGTGCTACCTACTACACAACCGTGCTGTCTACAAGTGAAGTTATTATTTTGCATTTATTAGTCAAGTACCCTTTATGAAGCAGTTTTTAAAATATCATATCATGCCACAAACATAAAAATTTAAAAATGGCTCAATTAGGTGAAGGAACATCCACTGTACTTTATCAATACACTTATTTGTTAACACCATAAAAGGTAAGAGAACAGTGTCTTTACCTGCAATTCCAAAAAAGTTGGGACACTGCTTGACATGTAAATAAAAACAGATTGCAATGATTTGCAAACCTCATAAACCCATACTTCATTCAGAACAGAGCACAGAAAATATATTCAATGTTTAAACTGGGGTGTTTTACTGTTACTAATAATATTAGCTCATTTTGAATTTGATGTCAGCAACATGTTGAGACAAGTTGGCATGGAGGCAACAAAAACCTGGAAAAGTAAGTGCTTTTTGTTTTTTTTAGTTTAGTATATTTGGTTCATCATGCCAGTCAAAAAACAAACATAACAAACAAAACAAATTAAAACAATTAAAAAAAAAAAACATAACTTGGCATAAGAAACCAGGATTGTACAAAAAAGTGTAAAACACTTATTTCCACTGTGGTCCCAGAGAGCAACCGGACAACAACGAGTAAACACATAAAACATACACAGTTACAAAAACTAAAACTAAATAAAAATATCTTGCTCTTGACACAACTTATTCAAAAAGTACCTTTTTTATATCTTTCTTAAAAAGAGTCAAATCACTTATAAAATGCAGCTCTGAAAGAAGACTATTCCATGCCAGAATAAAAAAAACCCTAGATTTTCCAAAAGACTAAACCCTGGGTATCTGCAAGGATGATGCACTAG
>JAMQGT020012729.1:0-107500 GCA_024447675.2 Pterophyllum scalare | reverse complement strand
AAAGTACTGCACCAAAAACCTCTTGCAATTGCTTTGGTTACTAGCAGGTTGCTGCAGTCACCAGTAGTTTGCATGGACGATGCTGACTGAGGGGTAATGAAACATGAAAAAGTGTGCAAACCAGAAATGGAGAAGGTTCACCTTCAACATAAATGTTGTGCTTTACTGATCAAATCAACATGTTTCAAAACATGCATCTTTTACTTTGAAGGTACGCTGTTTTTGTTTCCAGTCTGGATTGCAGTCTTCAGAGTTTTATTACCAGTTAGCCTATAGTTGGTGAGTGTTTTCAAAGTCTGTGTCTTCCATACTAATTACTGGTGACCACGGGAATCTTCTAGCAACCCAAGTAATTGGAAGGTTTTCAGTGTACCACTGTATACCTCTTTGCAACCAGTTTCATCAAACAACAGTAAGCAATCTCCCTCAAACACTGGCTAACTATTCGGGGAATACAGATTGTTCAGTAGTGACCGGTGGTTACCAAGTCACTGGTCACTGATGGCCTCTAGGCCTGCATAACTGGGGCTTTTGCAATCAATTTCCCAGCAACTGCTAGGGACCACTTGCAATTGGTTGGGGAATGCTCATTTTTCTACAGCCACGAGGTTGCCTACCAGTCTCTAGGTTGTGGTGCCTAACACAGCATGATGAGAGCTGACAATAAATTTGGTTGTCCTGTCAACAAATTCTGTCTGTAGAGAACAGCAGTTGACATCCATAAGATTCACTTCAACTTTCTCTAGTGTGCTCCACTCCTTGTGTGTTAGGAGAGGAAACAGAAGTGGAAGAAGAAAGAGAAAAACTATCATAACAATGAATAACAGCAAAATGCTGTGGAGACTCACGTTGAGCTGAAATTAAAAGAGAGCAAATAAATTAGCTAGAAAGATATGTAAATACACATTTACATTTTCATTTTTCTTTCTGTTGAAATTAAATATTAATGAAATAAATGTACCTATGTATTTATTTTTTGAATTTGTTTTACAATGTTCGGAAGCATTCGTGATATTGAATGTTGATAAGAATGATTCCCAGTTTCAATTCTAAAAACTTTTTTTGACAAATTTGTTATCAAATCTTTACTCAATTTTACTTTGACTTGTCCACAGACCTTTATGCTCTGTGTAGTGATGCGTGAGCTGTATGGAGGTATACAGTTTATACGAGCTTCTAGACAGAGATATTCACCATATGAATACAAGTTGTCACAGCTATGCATCATTGCACATCTTGCAGAATAATGCTGCAGTCAATCATGTTGCAGTGTAACGTGTAATTTGTCTGTGCATGGAGATTTGTTTTCCCCATCTTTAGCCTCCCAAGTAAGATTAAGGATAAAATACACCAGCGTGGGGAGAAGTGCAGCCTTAATGTTCCTTCCCTTGTCATCACATATTCCACAAGCTTCACAGCTCAGACAAATACAAACATGAAGAGAGCACTATAGTACACACAGTCAGTACACAAAAGAAAGTCCCATCTCCTACACTAGTCACTGTTGCCAGCAAGTATTAGAGTCAGAAAGTGGCAACACTACAGTTTTGCAGTCTTCATTCAGAAAATTACAACGCATAAATACATGTGGAGTCACTGCCACAGCTCTGGGATGTTGAGCTTATTTTTCACGGTTTTATATAATCTTATATCCGTGTTATCTATAAGAGTTCACTCTCTCCTGTGTGTACACCTTCATGTGTAAACTCCTAATCTCTAAAGAAAATACTATCTTAAATCTAGTACAGTAAAAACTTACTGAAGTAGCTATTGAGACATCACCATGGCAGCAGATGGAGAAATTAATGACTCTAGAATTTCATGAATTTATTTTGTAGTGATTCAGCCGTAGTATAAAACATTTCCTAATGTGAACTGTCACACCCAAAAAAGCCACTGCCCCTAATTGATATAGATTTCACACACCTGGCTGCTGAGGCAGAACAGTGAAAAGATCACCATTGTCTGGCCAACGCTTCAGCCACCTCTGTAATGTGTTTTCAACCGATCCTCATTCTGCTGAGGTTACAACCATGAAAGGACCCTTGAGTCAGACCCTGACCCGTTGGATCCACAGCTGAATGACTACGCATCCCTGAGGCATGTGACTTGAATTCTGATCAGGAACAGCATAACCTTCACTGCCATCCAAAAGTAAAAAAAGAGGCAGTCAGTCGACAAGATGCACGTAATCAAGATACTGAAGAAGGCTTTCCTGGATTCTAGAAACTCAAGTGCATTTCAAGCATAAAACCAGGGTGTAAATTTAGTACTTGAGACCAGGAGGTCTGCTGCTACGTGGATAGCACCTCCAATGATCCAGTGAAAATTGTGGTTAACGTCTCTGACTCAGTTCCATAGGTTTCAGTTTAAGGGCAGGATATAAAATAGCTATAGAATCATTCATTTTATGTGGCTTCTAATCCACTATGTGCTTTTGAAATATAGATTTGAACCCAAAACATAAAACTGAGCTTGTAAAATCTTATTTATTTCTAAAGATTAAATAACCAACAAGTGCTTAAAACAGTTAAAACAGAAAACTAAGATTCAGAATGCAAAACTTGTAATAGATTGTTATCACAGGGTATTCTATGATTAAAATGTAAAAGATATTTTTACTTCCATTACTAAGTGTCACTCCATGGCTCAAAGGACCCCAACTTTTGAGATGCCACAAATGCAGTAATGTTGTCTCATTTTAATATGCTGCTCAAATAAAATTAAAGGAACACTCTGAAAACACTCCAGCTCTCAATAGGAAAAATTTTTGCTGGATATCTGTACTGATATGGACTGGGTAATGTGTTAGGATAGAGAGGACGCCACATAGTTTGATAGAAATTAAAATGATCAACCTACAGAAGCCTGAATTCATAGACACCCTGAAAATCAAACTGAAAAAAATATGCAGCAGGCTAGTCCATTTTGGTCATAATGGTTTTGAGTAGTTTGAATGGCACCCACATGCTTGTATCCATTCATGACAACGCCAGAGCATGCTCCTAATGAAATAACGGCTGGTGTCGTGGATGATCTCTTCTCAGATCTGGACCAGGGCATCACTAAGCTTCTGGACAGTCTGAGGTGCGACCTGGTGGCATCATATGGACCAAAACATAATGTCCCAGAGGTGTTCTACTGGATTTAGGTCAGATGAGCATGGGGGCCAGTCGATGGTATCAATTTCTTCATCCATATCGTCTGGGATATGTCTCTCCGGACCATCACTGACTCAACAACAAACCAGTTATGCTAAATGATGTTACAGTCAGCACATTTTTCTCGACATCTTCTCCAGACCCTTTCGTGTGTACTCGGGGTGAACCTGTTCTCATCTGTGAAAAGCACAGGGTACCAGTGGTAGGCCTACCACATCTGGTATTCTATGGCAAATGCCAATCAGGCTCCAAAGCACCGGGCAGTGAACATAGGGTCCACTAGAGGATGTTCCGCCCTCATGTCACCCTCGTGAATTCTGTTTCTGATTGTTTGGGCAGAGATATTCATGCCAGTGGGATGACCATACTAACTCAGTGGTTCTCAAACTTTTTCCGTCATACCCCACTTTGCCAGATGACATGTTTTCACCCCCGACGTGGAGTGCGGCCCGGTGGTGGGCTGGGGGAGAGGACTTGGTGTTGAAGTGAGGTTTGGGGCAGGGGGGCGTCCCCCTAGGTGGCAAAGCAGCAGCACGATGGCTCTATGTACACAGCATACAGTGACAATGGAGAGTTCACTACTTGCTGTGCTAACGTATCTGCGAACATTCTTTTGTTCCGCAGTGAGAATTAATCCGATGTTCAATATTTATTCCGCATGACTTTTCTCCCAGGTCGTTTGTGTCCCACCAGGTCATTGGAAAACTCAAAAACACTTTTATTTGTTGTTATCTATTATCCAACTTGCCCTTTCTCAGAGCTCCTATCTGATTTCTTAGACTTATCTGATTTATTACTCAGTTCAAATAAAATAATTCTAGTGGGTGATTTTGACATCCATACAGATGCTGAAAATGACAGCTTCAACACTACATTTAATCTATTATTAGACTCAATTGGCTTCTCTCAAAATGTAAATGAGCCCACCCGCCACTTTAATCACACTCTGGATCTTGTCCTGACCTATGGCATAGAAACTGAACACTTAAATGTATTCCCTAAAAACCTTCTTCTGTCTGATCATTTCTGAATAGCATTTACATTTACATTAATGGATTGCACATCAGTGGGGAATAAATTTCATTACAGTAGAAGTCTTTCTGAAAGTGCTGTAAGTTTAGCAATATAATTCCTCCATTATTATTTTCTTCAATGCCATGTGCCAGCATAGTACAGAGTGGCTAAACTATCCTCTACTCCCAGTGAGGTCGTCAGTAGTTTTACACCCTCACTTCATATGACTCTTGATACTGTGGCTCCTCTGAAAAAGAGATCCTTAAATCAGAAGCGCCTGACTCCCTGGTATACCTCACAAACGCACAGCCTGTAAGCTGGAGAGGAAATGGTGTCTCACTAATTTAGAAGATGTTCATTTAGCCTGGAAAAAGAGTTTGTTGCTCTATAAAAAAAAAAATCCCTCTGTAATGTGACATCTTACTATTCATCACTGATTGAAGAAAATAAAAACAATAAGTGAAAGCAACTGGGAACCACAGCGACTCAGCCACAGAGTGTTAGGCCATGTAAAATGACAGAGCGGGGTCAGTAGATGCTGAGGCGCATAGTGCGCAGAGATCCTCATGTGGCCTCCAAATTTCATGTGGCCTTCAGATTAGCTCAAGAACATTGCATAGAGAGCTTCATGGAATGGGTTTCCATGGCTAAGCAGTTGCATCCAAGCCATAATGCTTCAGCATACCAAGACATTTTGGACAGTTTCACGCTTCCCAACTTTGTGGGAACAGTTTGGAGACGGCTCCTTCCTGTTCCAACATTACTGCACACCATTGCATAAAGCAAGGAACATAAAGACAGATGAGCGAGTTTGATGTGGAAGAACTTGACCTCAATCCAACAGAATACCTTTGGGATGAATTAGAGTGGAGACTGCGAGCCAGGCCTTTTTGTCCAACATCAGTGCTGGACCTCACAAATGTGCTTCTCGAAGAATGGTCAAAGATTCTCATAAATGCACACCTAAACTTTATGGAAAGCCTCCCCTGAAGAGTTGATGCTGTTATAGCTGCAAAGGGTTGGCCGACATCATATTTAACCCTATGAATTAAGAATGGGATGCCACTCAAGTTCATCTGCATGTGAAGACAGATGAGGGAATACTTTTGGCAATATAGTGTACACAGTAAGAAACAGAGGGACAAGAATGGACCTAAAAAGGTACGAAGGCTTGTTCGCTCCAGCTGTACCCTAGTGGGGTGCAACATTGTACCTCTGAACCTAGGAACAATTTTGTACCTTATTGTCTGTACCTTTAAAAGAACATTTCTGTACCTCTAGTGACAAATATGTACCTTTTTATGTGCAGGTACAAAACTGTACCCATTAAAAAGGTACAAATTATGTACCCAATGAGGTACAGCTGGAGCGACATGGCAAATAGTACCTTTAAGAGACAAAAACAAACCCTTACATTCACAAAAATACTCTTTATTTATCAAAATGTATTAATTTAAAATCAGTTAATTCAGTTTAAATCAAGATCAATACTGAAATGTGAACCTGTCCATTCTCAGTGTACTTTATTAATACAATGTTCTAAAACATTTGTCTTTAACACAAAAGCTAAACAACATAGAACTGAATAGAATACAGAAGAATGCAATGTTGAAAACGAAGTACATACTGAAGGCTGTTATAAAGGCTTCATCAAGACCCGTGCAGTAGCACACATCCACTCTATCTACTTTCACCACACTGGGCCCGGCACTGGTCATCACCATCTTCCACTCGTTATCTATCAGTTGAATGGTTGGATAAGGTGTAGCAGATTCCTTCTATATAAATTACAAAAAAATAAATAAATAACCAAGCAGCAAAAGGTATTGATCCAATTAATTTGTCTAAAAGAATTTAAAGACCTTAGTGTTACGTTACAAGTTTAAAATATTAAGTAATACAACTTTAAAATATTAAATGCTAAGCAAAATATCAATATAGTAAAAATATTTCCTTACTCTAGTCATTTTATCCTTTGCGCTTCACTTATTTAACAAAATCTTATTACAATATCAGATGCCTACCTCTCCCAAAGTGATGTACTGTTCAATCATTTCTCTGAAGAGGGATGGCAAAAGGATGGAGTGCAGACCTTAAGTCGAGTTCTCAAATGCCAAAAAAAAAAAGACAGCTCACAGATTACAGTGTGTAACTACAGCAGATCTACTTTCACATTTATTAGCAAGATGACTGTGACCACCTGGTAGATCTTTGGCCAGGGCGTCCTTTCTTGCATCATTATGCTGTTTTGCCAGTACAGACTTTCCCTGTGCAAGCTTAAGTACATTTGGCAAGACACCACCAAAGCCTTCTTTGAAATGATGACAGAAGGCAGATGATGAAGGGTGATCAATCAATACACTGTAGAATAGACAAACACATTATCAATTATTATTGTTAAAGGCAGCTAGTAATTCCAAATATAACCAAAATAACAAAAGCTAGAAATGCAGCTTCTAGCTCAGAGTGAGTTTTCTTTTTTTACGGTGTAGCTGAGCAGATGGCATCTGTAAGGGAGAGTGCACAGCAAATACAAGCCCCAAACAAAGTACTTAAACACAAAACGGTGAAAATATTTAGCTCTTGTGACAGTACTTCACTAAAATACTAGTATTCTGAAATTGCAGAGAAGATGGAAAACGTCCTGTACACATAAAATGCTAGGTACTGTTAGCACGCTAGTCTTAAAATGTAAATTAATGGAGACTGAGTTAGACCATGAACATAAATAGGTCAGATTAATTACCCTTGAATCTTCTTGCCTCTTCTTCGTTAATTTTGATTCCAGCTTCAAATATTTTTTGAATAAGTTCTGCGTACAGTTTGCGTAAAACCAGGCAGTCCACCATTTTACATTTCTGGTGCCTTTTCTGACTCCTACTGGTACAATTTTGTACCATTTGCTCTGTGCAGTGATTTTGTACCTCTGAAGGTCCACAGTAAATCACCCCAAGGGTCCATCTCTGCACTTACATGTACAGGGAACTTTCCTGATAAAAGTACAAAGTTAACCTTTATGTTTTTGTGTGTATATACATGCTTTATTCTTCTATATGTTGCCAGAAAGGACTATTTGTGCTTTAAAGCAGACCTTTGTGTTTTCCCTGAGACTTGCTCATTTATGTTGCGCCAGATGACCTGACCTCCACAATCATCTGGTCTACACCCAAATAGATGGAAACCATTTCAGACAATTACGTGAAGCTGACTGAAAGAATGCAAAGAGTGCACGAAGCTGTAATCAAAGCAAAAGGTGCCTACTTTGAAGAATCTAAAACATATTTTGATTTGTTTAACACTTTAAAGCTTACCACATAATTCCTTATGTGTTCTTTCATCGTCTCAATGACTTCAGTTTTCATTTACAATGTAGGAAAAAAAAAAAACATTGAATGAGAAGGTGTGTCCAAACTGTTGACTGGTACTGTTAGTGGTAATTATTCTCTTTGCTACAGATAAGCTTGCACATTTAATGAAAGAAACAAAATACAGAAGGGCCATAAATCATTTTAATAACATCTCATGGGAAATATCCTGGATTGTGTGTGCAGTATTTAGCCAAATAGTGTTTATTTTTGTTTGTTTTTTTTACTTTACAAGAACAATATAAGGGATTATTCCATTTACTATGAATATATTGCAACGAAGTGCATGGACTCAGAATTGTTTCTCTTTTATTTTGAATTTATTCACCTATTTTTGGTAGAACTACCAGACCTAGGTGAATAAATTAGAACTACCAAAACAAGGCGTTTTGTTTTGTTCTGAATGAATGAATGAATATCTTTATTAATCCCACAATGGGGAAATTACAATTAATGGAACACCCATCCAAGAAGACAAACAAGTGAGTGAGGAAAAAAAATCATCTCATACTTTGTAGACATACACACATACACAGTATAAGTTTACAAAAACCTCTGCGATAGTGCAGGAAACATGGCATATAGCATGGGAGCACTAGGGTGGGGAGGGGCAGGGATGGAAGGAAGCCAGCGGAGGTGGGGGGGGGGGTCGGGCTACTGTGGGGCTGACTTAAACTCCCCTCCTCGGCTAACAGTTCTGATAAGGTAGAATGTTCATCAGCAGCTAGATCAAGAGAGATCAGTCCAACACAGATCAGAAGAAGATAGGACAGGGCGTAGAGTGTTTGTTTACAAAACATACAGGAGAAGACTGAGTCCAAGGCCAAATTTCTGATTCTATGACTTGTTGTGGTACAGTTTGTTGACAGCCTTTAGTCTTTCTGGTACCTCTCAGTGGTGAAAAATCCAATCCAACCATCTGAATCCTCTAGGTTCAATCCTTCGCCGTGCAGAAACAGGTACCTCTCCAAGATCTAATAATAATAATAATAATAATAATAATAATAATAATAATAATAATGCCTTAGACTTATAGAGCTCTTTTCAAGGTACTCAAAGACGCTTTACAATTCCATGCAGTATTCATTCACACCTCAATCATACTTGGTGGTGGTAAGATCTAATCCCTCCAAATCAGCTCCAGATATACTGAGTCTGAGTTGAGTCTGTACCTTCCTGCATTCCCATCATAAGCAGCCTTACCAAGGCCCAACAGCTGCCCAGACTTCCTGAATTGCAACGACAAGCCAGGTGTCTGCAGGTCCAATTCAGAGAAATCCCAGTGTCAATAAGCCAAATGTGTATGTCCTCCATCGACAGTATGGCCAGGCACATCATCTTCCACCCACACAGGAATCCATAACGTAGCCAGCCGGGAATGTCAATTAGATAAGAGGGAATAGGGTTCTCCTTTCCCCAATCTCCTCATGGTGAAAATTTGATCAAAATCAAGAGCGTTTTGAGACCAGCTGACCAGATCCATAATTTTAAATTCTAGTTTGGAAATTGTGTGAAGAGACTCTCTAAGCAGCAAAGCAGGGTAAAAAAGGAAGGGTTGAGGATGAGAAGAAAAGTGCGTCCGTCTCTGCTGAGGAGCTGAAGAAAAAAAAATTGTAAATATTTATTGGTAGTTCTACATTCTACATTTTTTCTGCCACACCTATGTCTTATTAGGTATCTGCTCACTCATGCCCCTGTTTGATATTTACCAGCTTGTCTTTTCTCCCATTTATTCTAGTATTATCTCTCATGTATTAGTTCCTTCCACTTTCTCGATTACAATTTTTGTCTAAACTCTGTGCATTGTTTTCTTTTTTGATTTTGCCTCTTTGTCCCATTCTTTTCTTTGCAGACAATTTAACTGTGTAAGGCTTGTCACCCTTGCAAACAGCAGTGCAAGCAACAAGTGACGTCACAACCTCTGGCATGTGGTGTGCTTTGGTGCTGTTTGAGCTTGCTATGCACCCCACAATTTCTGGACTAGAAGCACAAGAGTGCATTGGGCAAAAGAAAATCTCAAATATGGGATAAATAAAGTATTTTTTAATCTTATCTACCAGCATTTCAATGATATATGAGTGCAGGAGCACAGTGCTTCCCAAATGACAGAGTGAGATTGTTGCAGCAGCAGGAGACAGAAAACTTTGAAAAACAAGCACAATCCCTTTCTGTTTGCCCTTCTTTTATTCCTATACCAGCGCTGATGCAGGGATTCTTTTTCTGACTATATGTGTGTGTGTGTGTGTGTGTGTATATATGTATATATATATATATATATATATATATATATATAGTGTGTGTGTGTGTGTGTGTATATATATATATATGTATATATATATATATATATATATATATATATATAATGTTTGTGTGTGTGTACACACACAACAAAAACAGCAACAACTTTCTGCATTTGAATTTTCTGCATTTGAATCAGCTTAACTTTGTAGGTCTGAAAATAGAAAGAAATGAAAATGGAAGACATAAAATGGCAGTTGTATTAAATGACTAAAATAATATGTGATATGACTATCTGCTCTGATCCCTGATGTCTAAATAAACATTAAATTCCATTTCCATCAATCACATTGGGGGTGCATATAAATAATCAGATGGGCTCACTGCCAAAGAGCCTTGGGTACAGTATTTTACTAAAATGTATTGGCAGCAAAACTTGAGGGCCTGGCACAGATGTATAACTGCAGTTAAAACATTACAATTAAAACACAGAGACAGCTTCAAAGGCAACAAACAAATTTTTAAAAATTATCCAACCACATACTGGCTTGCACCTGCATGAGCTTTAAAAAGAGTAGCATAAATATGCACATGAAACTCAAACAAGCAAAATCAGCAAAAAAATTACCTTAATTCTAAGCATTCATAGATAAATGCATAGATACTAAATCTAGGCTTTTGAGAAGTATCTTTGTCTCTGAGCAAAAGAGAAAGTCCGCACATCGGAAGGCCTCCTGAATGAAAATTTAATAACAAAGCCTCGAGAAAGATTGGCGACGAGGATGGGATTTCTTTTTTTGAGGCTTTGTTATTAAATTTTCTTTCAGGAGCCCTTCCGGTGTGCAGACTTTCTTTTTTGCTCAGTTATTCCATTGTTCCTGCACCCTTTTGAACTCTTTAGCATGTGCGTGTTTCTCTTCAGCGAGGTATCTTTGTCTCTCCCATCATATTCAGGGGGTCTGACCAGTAACTTTGACCCATTTATATATGAAAGCTTTTTGTTACTTAAATAATCTAATGAAAGAAATACCACAACCAAGCAGCACTTCACAGGTGAAAAGTTGTTTTGGTTGCTAGCAGATTGCTGTGGTCACTGGTAGTTTTCATAGAAAATAACGAACTGCTCTCTGCCCTGTAACGAAACTTGAAAAAGAATGACACAAATCAGAAATGGACAAAGTTCTTCTTCAGAGTAAAAGCTGTGGCTCAGTGCAGCACCCAGCACATATCAAAAGGCATAACCTTTACTTTGAAGACAAATGGCCTCCATTTCCAATTTGTGTCACACTCCACAGTTTGGCAAGGGTTTTCAAGTCCATGCATTCCACGCAAAGCACTGGTGACTGTGACAACTTGCTTGTGACCAAAGCAATCGTACCACTTTGCCAGCAACCACGTGGCCGCACTTTTCCTAGTGGCCAGTGGTTCACAGGGGGTCAGTGACCGGTTTCTTGACCCCTGGGTCAGTGTAGGGTTTCATCTGTCCAGCATGAGAGGAAGACATAGCATTGCCCAGAGATAGTTTCTTTAGCTGTTACTCAGTGTATGATTATGATCACTTGTCAATTATGTTAAAGAACAGACAGTCAGTGAATGAAACAGTCATTGGCCAAAAGTTCTTGACAAGCAACCACTGAAAAAAAAGGATGGACACAAAGGCAACCTAGCATGGGCTCTTGCTGTGCTTCTGCAAGTTATTTTGAACTGTCAAAAAAATTTACCTTTGGGAAATTTTTACAGGTCAAGCTCACTGGGTTGAGCAGGCAGCTCCTATGCTATAGGCTAATGCAGAGGCCCAGGTTCAAATCTGCCCTTAGGCCATTTTCTCTATGTTTCCCCCTGTTCTTTCTCCCAGCTATCCCAATAAAGGCTAAAAATATTTTTTAAAAATACCTCCTTAATCTACTCCCAATCACTTTCCCTCAACATTACTGGAAAATGTCATAAAGGAAAGGAAATATGCGGAAGAGGCCTGTGGTGCTTGCTGACGACACTGCCGCTTAGTTACTCAACACTGTGATGAAGGAAGTTGTTGTCATGGGTCTGGCATGTCGAAACTGCAAGTTTCTGAAGGTGGACTACAAGAAACACATATTAGCATGTTGTTTCCTACATTTTGATAACTCCTTAAAAAATATTATTTCAATACTGAGGTTGAAACGAGTGTAGCTTATTTTACCTGTTGCAGCTACATTAGGAAATTTTGTTTAATCTGCTGTCTATCTAAATTTTCTCTTCCTGCTCCAGAGATAATATGTTCTTGCTGTTATTGAGGCTTTCGGTAAAAAAGTAACATTTATTTATATACACAGCACTTTTCACTGATAAAAATTACAAAGTGCCTCACAATAAAACACAAGAAATAAAAGTATAAAATATCATAACATCACCGTAACACAAGAGTAAAAAACAATCAAACATTGCAAACATGATGACAATGTAAAACTACCCCAGAAACCTGTCCGTCCATGCTTTCAGTGTCTCAGTAAATGTGCAGGCGACACACTCCTGTTTATATAACGCCAGCTCACAGCAACAGTACAGTACATTACCCATAGATCAAAAAAATAACTGCATATCAGCAAGTTACGAGAAAGATGAGAAAAACCGGAGTAATTTAGATGATTGTTAAAAACCTTTCCCCCTTTCTTTGTTTGTCACACCACAGCAGGTCGACTTCAGATAAAGGAGATTCACCTGTAAGGTGGACAAAAGCATCAGCAGGGGGCACAGATAAACAGCAGCAGAGAAGTCAGACAATCTGGAGCAGTCTTTAGTCGGCACAGGTGGTCGGAGAAACGCACACCCTCCCATTTCTCATGTACTATCAGCATCTTATCAGTTTGTAGCTGTATGTGAATCAGCGAAACCAACCTCGTCTCAAAAGACATAAATTATTTCAAAACATTTTAAAAAAGACAAATACACATAGAGAGAAAAAAAAACCAAAAAAAAATTGGTGTTGCTGCAAATATTTTTGGGTGTTTAGACTGCAGTGTAAATAGATACTTTCACATCTTTCTATGAAAAACTAATTTGATATCATATTTTCTCCAACAGCTAAAATCAAGCTCACAAATTCAACAATAAAGAAGATTCTATAAAACATAAAATTTTTGATTCAGCATCTAAATCATGTTTCCCATTATACCCTGTCAGTGGAGATCAAGTGTGATGCCTGGCGCTAAAACCTCCAGCTCCGTTAATCTGATGTCTTGATGTTATTGTTGCCTTTATATGATGCCAGAGCAAGCAGGGATCATGTTTGAGAGAAATGGGCTGGCATGCGTTGAGTGGCAATTGGCATTGATTTATTCTGTGGACATCTGGCTCATGTCACCTAATGTGAGCTGTAAAAAGGTTTATTGTTTAGCTAGAAGATATGTAAGAAATGGAAAAGCTCCAGGGAGCTGCTGTGCACTTTCCTTTAACAGATATAGTCTTTAACCAGATGTTTAATTGTAAACCAAGCAGTTAGACGTCATCCTTTGCTGTCTGGTTGCAGGTGCAGAATAGGCCTTCGCTGGGTGGCTTGGCACAGCATCTTCAGTCTGCAGTAAGTCTGGAAAGTTTTAGTGAAACTTAATGTCTCACTGGAGCATATTTTGAATCCAGTCATTTGCTCGTTTTTATTTCCCGATGTGTTCAGATGTGTTATGCTTGTTATGCTTATTTATAGCAGCTTATTTCAAATTAAAACTAACATTAAAAATATTTTAAGAAAAAGAGGAAAGTGGGAGCATTTTTGCCCGAAGCAGAAACATCTGGACCAGCATGTTGATGCTGTTTGTGGGTATTCTGAATAGTGATATCAATGATCAAATAATCTGCTTTTAATATTTATTTGACTGTATTCTAAACACCAGCTGTTGATAATACGTTTTGGAAGTCAGCTAGAATTAAAAAGATACAAAAAACAAACAAACAAACAAACAAAACATCTGATCTGTATTTTCTCTTCGCTGAGCAGTGATGGTTATGTAAACATGTATAATGTTTTTAAGAAAGATTTGGTGTACAGTTCTTTACCATGTGCTATTTCCATTGTAAATATTAATCATGAGGGTAGAAAGGCAATAAAATACACAGTGAAGCCCAGCTGATGTCATCAAGCATGTTGATGATTCACTGTGAGCTGTGCCCTCCTTCAGAGGTTTGGAACCAGCAAGTATTTGAGCACATACCCTGTGTACTTGGCTTTGAGAAACACCCACTGAAAGCCTCCAGACCAAAGCCATAGAGCCCCCCCCCAAAAAAAAAACACTGATGGGCGAGGTTGACAGATAAAACACTGTAGCAGAGAAAACATGAAATCATGAATTAAAAAGTGAAATAATTAAATATGCTTTCACATAAAAATGAATTTAAATTAATGAAGTATGTATTTAATAAATGATTTATTTATTTCCAATTGTAATGAATTAATGACACATTTCATGAATTATTTAACGATGTACTTAATTATTTCATTTTGGCATCCTTGTTCAAAAGACAAACTAGTTTTTCTGCTTTATATTTCTTTTTAGCCTGTGTCTGAAATGTTCCAGTTTAGCTCTCGTCTCCCCCTCCAGGAAAGTTGGCAGTTTGAAAATGAGGTAGTGTTAGTTACATGTGTAACCAGTGTAGACCTCTAAGGCCTAGATTAGACTCCTTTGCAGAGACAGACACAGACAGCTGGAGACCCCACGGCTGAGCAGTCAATCCTGTTATACTCTGTTGATCTTAAATGCACTTAAACTAAGAAAGTAAAAAGTAGCTCTTTGGAGGACATTTCTACCAGCTATTTTTGTGCAAATCTAACTGCTATATTAATATAATAATACAATAATAGATTAGACAGTCTAAAGTTGGCATTAAGGTTGAATTCAGTGAATGAATCTAAGCATCATCAGCCTAAATGCAAATTCATCTCTGTTGTGCTTGATGTAAACTTACACTGACTATGAACACCACAGTCATGTGCACCAGTCCAGCACAGAGCTTTATTGTAAGTTCACCACAGTACAGCACGCTGACCTATTTATCCTGCACTACACTACAGTATTTTCATGCAACCTTGGAATAAAACAAAGTTCATATACTTCAGTTTGTTTTACAGGATGTTTTACAGTATTAAAAAAATATAACTTCAAATCATATACAGATCCAATATCTGATTTGAAAAATGAGGACATTACATGTAAGCTTTAAGTTTCCAGTTTATCAGATGTCACTGAGCAGTCATTACCTTTAAATCTAAAGTAATCCAATGTTAATTTAGGTATTTCTTAAATTATGTTAGATAGGGTTACATCCAGTTTTATACAATGTGCACTACAATCATCTTGAAGTATGATGATATGACTGATTTATGACTGTTTCACGGCCATCAACTTGGGAGTCAACTCTGGCAGGAGGGCCTATGAGCTCACTTGCTCTGTAGCTTTGGCAGAGCAGGCTTGTGTGAACCCGCTGTGACATTTTTACACGCAAAAGCCTTAAAGTCTTCGTTATTCATCCTCCTGGTAGCGGTGAGGAGACCGTCTTTTCGGGTCTTTCGAGAGGGTCTGCGGTCCTGCTGGTGCCATTGAGAGGAGAGCACAGCTGCTGTTATGTATTCTTCCGAACCATCCAGATTTGGATCAACGTACTCATAGACACACTCCACGTATATACAGTAGAGCTCTATATATACATTCTTTATAGTGCTCCTACTTTTATTTGATTTAATTCAACCTCTAAGTACAGCCCTACAAATGATGCATAAATTATATGTTTTTGACTCTTTGTATGTGATAAGCTCTGGTGATGGACACACCAATAAGACTGTCGTTTCTGTGTTACTGTTTCCTCCATTTAGGCTCAAATCGGTTTGATGCTTGAAGGCGAGCAGTTCTGGGAGATTCCCTCAAATGCCTTAAACCTAAAGTATCGAGCCTGACAATGTAAGAAAAATTAATGCTCAAGTCAAGTATAGTAGAAGTAGAAAATTCTAATTAAGTACAGTAAGGTATACGTACTTCACATGGACCCTCGCTCATTGGCTGATAATGTAATTTACCTCACTCGGACCCAGGTGGACCCTAGCAGAGTTGTGGAAGAACTCTTGACTACGAACTGTCAGTATATCTGATGACAAGCTCTAGCTTCATGTGACTTCAGAAGTTTTACATTCAGTGGAATGCAGCAGAAATCACAGAACAGTAAAGACTTTAATGTACTTGAAAGGCGATTTTATTAGATGACCATGTAAAGAGAAGTGGACTAGAAAATGACTTCAAAGTAATGCAGAACATTAGTCTTCAGGAGTGGCATTCATGTCATTGTTTCCTGCCTGTTCAGTTGTCTGACAGCAATAACAGAAAAGTATGTCCATAAGAAAAGCTTTGTTGGGAATTCGGCTGTATTAATGTAAAATAAAATCACTGTGAGCACAGAAAGCAGGAGAAAAGCAAAGAGATGTCATTTTCACAACAGACTACTCTTACATTAAACACATGCTGGTTTCCCCATTGTTGTGGAGACATTGTTATTTGGAAATAAGAGCTAATCCCTTAGACAGAATAAAAAATAGTAGTTACCGTGACTCCGTCCACTGGTTTGTGAAGTCTTGCTATGAAGCCTTAGCGATGAGTATTTTTATCCTCACCATCTTGGTGTTTTAAGACCAGATAATGATGAGCGAGGGGTGGATTTGACTGTCATCCGCATGCTTATTGGTTAACGACTTGTGATGAATTCAATCATAAGTCATTAGGGAATGAGTAGACCCTTCTTTTTAACATAACATAAAGACACTGAAGAGTGTTTTTGTCATTGAAAGTGTGTGTGTGTGTGTGTGTGTGTGTGTGTGTGTGTGTCCAGTTCAGACTAGATTGTTGAGAAGTCTGATAGCTTGTGGGAAAAAGCTGTTGCAGGTTCTGGATGTTCTGGTCCGAATGCTTCGATACCTTTTCCCAGATGGCAGAAGTTGGAAGTGTGTGTGTGATCACCCACAATGCTGAGTGCTTTGCGAGTGCAGCGTGTAGTGCGAATGTCCGTTATGGAAGGAAGAACCACACCAATGATCTTCTCAGCTGTTCTCACTATCCGCTGAAGGGACTTGCGATCAGCCACAGTGCAGTTCCCAAACCAGACAGTGATGCAGCTGCTCAGGATGCTCTCGATGGTTCCTCTGTAGAACATAGTGAGGATTGGAGATGGAAGATGTGCCTTCCTCAGTCTCCTTAGAAAGTAGAGAGGCTGCTGGGCTTTCTTTGTGATGGAACTGGTGTTGTAGGACCAGGTGAGATCATCTGCCAGGTGAACACCGAGGAACTTGGTGCTCTTGACGATCTCCACGGTAGAGCCATCAATGGTCAGCAGTGAGTGATCACCTCTCGTCCTTCTAAAGTCCACAACCATCTCTTTGGTTTTGTCAACGTTCAGAGACAGATTGTTGACTCTACACCAGTCCGTTAGTCGCTGCACCTCCTCTCTGTATGCTGACTCATCGTTCTTCCCGATGAGACCTACCACAGTCGTGTCATCAGCGAACTTTATGATGTGATTTGAGCTGTGCATTGCTGCACAGTCATGAGTCAGCAGAGTAAACAGCAGTGGACTGAGCACACAGCCCTGGGGCGCTCCAGTGCTCAGCGTGATGGTGCTGGAGGTAGTATTTCCGATCCGGACTGCCTGAGGTCTCCCAGTCAGAAAGTCCAGGATCCAGTTACAGATGGAGGTGTTCAGGCCCAGTGGTTTCAGCTTCCTGATCAGGTGCTGAGGAATGATGGTGTTGAATGCTGAACTGAAGTCTATGAACAGCATTCGAACATATGAGTCCTTATTGTCCAGGTGAGTGAGTGCCAGGTGAAGGGTGGTGGCTATGGCGTCATCTGTGGAACGGTTGGGACGATAAGTGAACTGCAGGGGGTCCAGAGTGGGTGGCAGCAGGGTCTTAATGTGCCTCATGACGAGCCTCTCGAAGCACTTCATGATGATAGGTGTGAGTGCAACAGGGTGGTAGTCGTTGAGGCAGGATACAGAGGACTTCTTTGGCACAGGAACGATGGTGGTGGTCTTGAGGCATGTAGGAACAACGGTGCTGCTCAGAGAAGTGTTGAAGATGTCAGTGAAGACCTCTGCTAGCTGGTCTGCACACTCTCTGAGCACCTTCCCAGGAATGTTGTCTGGTCCAGCAGCTTTCCGTGGGTTGACTCTACGTAGAGTTGTCCTCACATCAGCCGTGGTGAAAGACAGCAACTGGTTGTTCGGAGAAGGTGTGGACTTCCTTGCAGTCACATTGTTCTGTGCCTCGAACCGTGCATAGAAGTGGTTCAGCACATCTGGGAGGGACGCATCACTGTCACAAGCAGATGGTGAGGTCTTGTAGTTGGTGATGGACTGGATGCCCTGCCACATGCGCCGTGTGTCTCTGCTGTTGTTGAAGTGGCTGTGGATGATCTGGCCGTGTGCACGCTTTGCTTCTCTGATGGCCCGAGAGAGTCTGGCTCTTGCTGTTCTAAGAGCCGCCTGGTTTCCTGCTTTGAAAGCAGAATCCCGATCTTTCAGCAATGCGCGCACCTCTGCATTCATCCACGGCTTCTGGTTGGAGCGGATGGTGATGGTTTTGGAGATAGTCACATCATCGATGCACTTTTCGATGTAGCCGGACACCGATGATGTGTATTCCTCCAGATTAACAATGTCTCTCTATGTTGCAGCCTCCCTAAACATGTCCCAGTCAGTGTATTCAAAACAGTCCTGTAGAGCTGAGATTGCTCCTGATGGCCAGGTTCATCTACAAAATATTAGTGATATATTATTCAGTATGACTCAAAATGATTTTTTTTTACAGAGGCTATGCTTAATCTTTCAATTTCTAAGGCACCAGGAGTACATGATAAGGACCTGAGCTGGTGCTGAAGCATGGAGCCTAACACAAACCAGGCACCACACATGTTCTCCACTGATGGAGCTGAGTTGCTAATCTTAGCCTTAGCCTCATAATACACCACCTTACATTTTATTGTATTGCTTTGCATTTATTTTGGATTGTTTGCAGCTTCAGTTATACTTTTTTTTTTTAAATTCTACTCAAAACAGTTTAACATTTTAAATAAGTATAGTTCAAAAATGCTTAAAACAAAAAACAAACGTAGTAACGAGCATAAATTAAGGAATTTTTCCACACCTGGAGGACACAAACATTAAAGTGTAAGTGCAATGGCCCATTAAGGGGTGGCTGTAGCTCAGGAGGTAGAGCAGGTCACCTACTAATTGGAAGGTTGGTGGTTTGATTCCTGGCTGTACCGGGCTGCATGCCAAAGTATCCTTGGGCAAGATACTGAATCCCAAGTTGCTCTCCGATGCAAGCGTTGCAGTATGAATGTGTGTGAATGTTAAACAGAAAGCACTTAGCTTAGATACACATGGAAGTGCTTGTATGAATGGGTGTGAATGCAAACGTGTTGTATAAGTGCTTTGAGTGCTCAGATAGAGTAGAAAAGCGCTATATAAGAACTAGACCAATTACCATTTCCTGAGACAATTCAACTAAAATAAACTTATGCTTGGCAAAACTACTGTGTGGTCGAATCTATCTCAAAGTCTAAACATCTTAAAAGCTTCAGCCAGACTGCTGGAATGTAAGACAGACTGGTAACTAAAGGTGTCAGTAGGTGTCATCTTAGGTAAGTAGGAGTCCAATTTTAAAAGAACAGACTGCATCCTTTTATGTTGTTTTTAGTGAATTGAAGAGCGGCTCCATCAGAGGACTTCCAGGAGGGGAAAAAAAATGAAAGGGCCCAGAGAAAGTCTAAGTGATAAAGCACTGGCAAGGTAACAGCAGCCTGAGACGGTAGCACAAAAACATGTGGAGTGGGGAGGGTCAGTCCCTTTCACTGACCGGGTACTCACATTTGCCAGCGCTCACAACTATATTGTAGTGAGCTACAACCACTTTTGAATAAGGGATTTATTTTGAATATGTGGGTATTCACAGGTGTTATTCTGTCATTTCTGAAAGCTCAGGCAGATTTAAATGCGAAAAAGAAAAGAAAAACTGGCTGGCTTTTAAGCATCTCATCCATTTGCCAGTCGTGCAGAGCCCCGAGTCTAAGCAGATTTTCACAAGCTCCCGTAATCATTTGGTGCAGGATGTGGACAAAGCCTGGAAAATGGCAAATGGCATCAATAAACAGAAAGGAAATGGAATGGCAGAGTATTTTTGGTGCAGGGTTCCCCATTGCAAAATTGATTTTGTAATCAATCACATTTATTAGAACACTAAAAACATGTAATCAGGATATTGGGACTATAATTAAAGCAGTGGGGCTCTTTACCTTGCTTGAGGGCACTCTCCTTCCTGTCACACTAACTTGACACAAATTTGACTGAAAACACAGATTACTTTGCAATTAAACAGGAATAAATAAATATGATTCAAGAGCATGAATTACAGAAAGTTTAATTTAAAAAAATGTGATTTTGCAATTTTTGTGCAGAAGATAAAAATGTGTTTGCTTATTTTTTTTAAAAGCATTTAACAATATTTTTCTACATAATTTTTTAAAGATATGTCTGTTTGTAACTCATTCTGTGTCAGTTTCAACAATAATTTCAATGTTTGTTTTGTTTTAATTCTATAATGATTATATAATTTGCCAATATGCTGAAGCGCTTTAATCAAAATTATATTTTTATTGTTAAAATATAATTATTGTTATCTACAAATCTAGCTCTACAGAAAAGCTGAAAAACAAAGTGAAGCACGTTATTATTATATTTTTCCTAAGATGTCAAATTGCAGTTATTTACTTGATATGTTTGATTAATTTCTGACTTCTCAAAGCAAGTTCAGTGTTTTGGCTCAAATTTGGGAATAAAAAAACTGAATTCAGTTTATTTGCATAATAAATAACGTTTAAATAATTTTTTGTTGTAAGCAACTTTTTGACAGATTTCTAAAACATTTGTGTTTTCTTATTTTTATATAGATATATGGTTAAACCATGGCAAGCACATATTTTCTATATCTCTGTTAGACTTATGTTTTTATTTTTATTTATTTTTGCATGCAGCTACGTACAGAGGTGAAAAAATAAAGCATATGTGACAAAACTGCAGCACCTCAAGCAGCCACATTAGGCCGGCATCAAAAGCAATAGAAAGTCCATTCACATTGACTTTCATGTTAAAATGCAAAACTTTACAACATGAAACAGCAAGTTTATAGCCTGGTACAAAGAAAAAAAAAGGGTTTTGGTCCCTAACTTACAGTGGTGTGAAAAAGTGTTTGCCCCCTTCCTCATTTCCTGTTTTTTTGCATGTTTGTCACACTTAAGTGTTTCGGAACATCAAACCAATTTAAACAATAGTCAAGGACAACACAAGTAAACACAAAATGCAATTTGTAAATGAAGGTGTTTATTATTAAAGGTGAAAAAAAATCCAAACCATCATGGCCCTGTGTGAAAAAGTGATTGCCCCCTAAACCTAATAACTGGTTGGGCCACCCTTAGCAGCAACAACTGCAACCAAGCATTTGCGATAACTTGCAATGAGGCTTTTACAGCGTTCTGGAGGAATTTTGGCCCACTCATCTTTGCAGAATTGTCCTAATTCAGTTACATTAGAGGGTTTTCGAGCATGAACGGCCTTTTTAAGGTCATACCACAACATCTCAATAGGATTCAGGTCAGGACTTTGGCTAGGCCACTCCAAAGTCTTCATTTTGTTTTTCTTCAGCCATTCAGTGGTGGACTTGCTGGTGTGTTTAGGATCATTGTCCTGCTGCAGAACCCAAGTTCGTTTCAGCTTGAGTACACGAACAGATGGTCGGACATTCTCCTTCAGGATCTCTTGGTAGACAGCAGAATTCATAGTTCCATTTATCACAGCAAGTCTTCCAGGTCCTGACGCAGCAAAACAGCCCCAGACCATCACACTACCACCACCATATTTTACTGCTGGTATAATGTTCTTTTTCTGAAATGCAGTGTTCCTTTTACGCCAGATGTAATGGGACACACACCTTCCAAAGAGTTCCACTTTTGTCTCATCGGTCCACAGAATGTTTTCCCAAAAGTCTTGGGGATCATCAAGATGTGTTTTGGAAAAATTGAGACTAGCTTTAATGTTCTTTTTGCTCAGCAGTGGTTTTCTCCTTGGAACTCTGCCATGCAGGCCATTTTTGCCCAGTCTTTTTCTGATGGTGGAGGCATGAACGCTGACCTTAACTGAGGCAAGTGAGGCCTGCAGTTCTTTGGATGTTGTTGTGGGGTCTTTTGTGACCTCTTGGATGAGTCGTCGCTGCGCTCTTGGGGTAATTTTGGGCGGCCGGCCACTCCTGGGAAGGTTCACCACTGTTCCATGTCTTCGCCATTTGTGGATAATGGCTCTCACTGTGGTTCGCTGGATTCCCAAAGCTTTGGAAATGGCTTTATAACCCTTTCCAGACTGATATATCTCAATTACTTTCTTTCTCAATTGTTCCTGAATTTCTTTGGATCTCGGCATGATGTGTAGCTTTTAAGGATCTTCTGGTGGACCTTACTGTGTCAGGCAGCTCCTATTTAAGTGATGTCTTGATTGAGAACAGGTGTGGCAATAATCAGGCCTGGGTGTGGCTAGAGAAATTGAACTCAGGTGTGAAAAACCACAGTTATAGTATGTTTTAACAAGGGGGGCAATCACTTTTTCTCACAGGGCCATGATGGTTTGGATTTTTTTTCACCTTTAATAATAAACACCTTCATTTACAAATTGCATTTTGTGTTTACTTGTGTTGTCCTTGACTATTGTTTAAATTGGTTTGATGTTCCGAAACACTTAAGTGTGACAAACATGCAAAAAAACAGGAAATGAGGAAGGGGGCAAACACTTTTTCACACCACTGTACCTCTTCATAACAACTCTAGGCTAACTTTAATAATTGAACTGGACCTCTCGTCCATATTAGCAGTGATCTTTCAGGAACTCTTTCAAAGTGAAATTCTAACATTCACCAAAAAAAAGAAACGTTATTAGCAACATGCAAATAAAACAATTTGCATGTGTTTATTTACTACAAAGACAAATCTTGTATTTACAAATATGCTCTTCTAAGCTTTAGCTAAAACCCACCTCATTATGACTGTTAATTAGTGGCATTTGGAAGAATCTGTTTAATTGGCACTCCAGGGCAAAGAGTTAACAATAAATAAATCTGCATCTGATTCCTCATGTAAGTGATAGCTCATTAACAAAAAAGGTCCATAATCTAATTCGCCTTGATGTCTTGCACTTTGGTTTGGCGTGTGTGATCAGGTCATGAGAAGTGAATTGAGGAGAAGCCCTGAAGGACAGGAGGAGTTTTGGAGGTTCTCTTTCATAACAGAGCTGACCAACTTTGAAGTAATATTTTTATCAGAAAGCCCTGAGGCTTGAACTTGTTCATTAAAGGTAAGGGACATCTATTTTTAATGTTACCAGAATTCTGTCAACAAAAGAAATCTTTTGATGTACATTAAAGCACCAGGCTCTTGAGTCCCAAAATATAAATGAGTTGGGAGAGCCTAACTTTGGTGCATTACATCATCACTGATGAAAGCTTAGCCATGTGATCAGTTTTAGAAGTTCATTCCTGGTCAGAGGTTTTGGATAAAAGTTATGATGTTGTGGATGGCACTGACAATGGAGGGGATTCACTGCAACACTTGTTAGTTGGTAAGTGTTGCAGTAAAGATGGCTTATTATTCCCATCTGATACATCTATCACATTTTACATACCCCAGGGTCTCCCCTCCAGGAATGATAAAGTCGGTGAGTGCACAATTTTGGACCTGACTATATTTCACCATTTGCTGAATGGACTGCTTTGAGTGGATCATTGATACTTTGACCTTTCTTTTAGCACCACTTTGAGGTTGGCATTCAATGGAAAATGTAACAGGAACTCTTGGAAACTGTTATAAAGTTTGATTCAGAAATTCAAGGTTATTTTAGGTGAAACTTCAGCTTCGTCACTCTCCTTGCTTACTGTTGCTCTGGTATCATGATTATGTTTATGACTGAATGCACATAACAATGACATCAGTTCAGCTGTTCGTTGTGTGTTTTGCTTATTAGAAGCTAATGATGAACATTAAATAGGATGCTAGTGTCACTGTGAGCATATTATCATGCTGATTGTTCCTCAGGTCAGTCTTATAGAAGTGAAGGCATAGCTGTAGACTCTAGGACATAAAGTGGTTGCTACTGCCTTCATAGTTGTAAGGACGATAGCTACAATGGAAAGGAGATCGAGGGAGGTTGATTCTGCAGCTGGCAGTCATGATGATGTGCTTCTTTGGCTTGGTACCCACAGAAACTGTAGGAAGAGAACCAGAAACATATTTTCATGTATTTTGGTTCCCTGAATTAGAATGGACCCGTCAGTTGAGGAACACAGTCAGACATCATTTTTAAAATTTGATTACCCAGTGGGATTACAAATCTTGGGCCAACACTAATTAGGAGTAATGGCCGTGATGGCTAAATAATTAGCATGTGTCCATTCATTTTCTATCACTACACTGTAAGCAGAGATGTCAGGGCCTCTCTCTTTTCCGAAACACCTCCTCCGCTTCTGACGGTGGGACATCAAGAAGTTCTAGAGTCAGATAAGACATATAATCTCTCCTGCATGTCTGCTATAGGGTCTCCTCCCATTTCAGCACGCCCCAAACACCTCATCTAGGAGGCATCCTGGTGGCATGCTAATCAGATGCCTGAACCACCTCAACTGGCTCCTTTTGACGTGGTTGAGCAGCGACCGCTACTCTGCATCTGTATTACTGTAAACATGACAAAAATCCCTAAGCCAGTTTCCTGCCCCACTTTTCCCTTAACAAGATCCCCAGATACTTTTACTCCTCAATTTGATACTTGAAGGTTTAAACATATTTAAACCACCTATTTAAGTTCAAGTATTTTTCTTAAATATAGGATTGAATTTGAAGACCCAGAAATGAGCTTAACATTTTACACTTCCTGTTCCCTCACCTCAAAGTCAATGGGTATTTTGTAAAATAAATAAATAAATAAATAAATAAATAAATGAAAATACTAAGATATATAATGTGACAAATTCTGTCAAAACACTCACCCTTGCCACATAAGAAATAATCTTTGCTCTCAGTAACTCATTTCCCCGTATTACAAATGACCTGCATAAAATTTCTAAAAAGCTGGACTTCCTGACTTGAAAAGAACAGGTTTCTATCAGATCACCACCTCAGCAGCATTTTCTTGCCATATTTACAAATCCTTTTTTTTTCATGACATTTGCTGATTTTTCTTTTCCTCTGTGTTTAATTCATTCTTTTCATTTAAGGAGCCAGGCTAATAATTTATTCTCCTCTATGCTCTATGCATGACATTTTAGGTCCTTTTCAGAGCTTCCATGATACTAAATTACATTTTTTCCCCTGAAATATGCCTTTTGAATAGCACAGCAAAAAGACTCCACGATGGACAAAGAAAAGAGGCACAGCATTCTCAGCGTACAGGGCAGGAGCGAGGATATTCCTTTGTGTCTGCCTTTATTACAGAGAAGATGAGTCTAAGTCTGGCAGACAGTGCAGTAGTGGCAAGGTTATATAGAGGTTCCCCCTGAAAATGTTCACTCAGATACAATTTTAAAAGCCTCTCCTGTAGCTAATCCATGAAATAAGCAAGATTCAGACAATCTCCTGACTGAGAGGCATGGGAAGGTTTGAGCCGATGTGCATGTGCTTTTGTGTGTGTGTGTGACTGAACACAACTTTATGGTGGAAGAAGGAAGAAAGAAAGAGACCAAGCAGATTTTCACACATTCAACACATTTACTGGATGTTCTCCAGGTCTCACCAGCAAACAAGTAGGTATGTGCGTAAGCGATGCTGTTATTTTCCTCTCACAAACGATACGAGGTGGCTTTACAATCTTTCACAATTACGTGACACCTTAAATCCACCTCCCTGTACTTTCTGTTTAGATCCACATTCCCCCCCCCCAAAAAAAACAATAGATTTCTTTTCTTCTTTTTAACAGCTGATGAAATGTTACTCCATCATGCAGTAGTTTTCAGTCACCTGTTTCATCACAAGCCTGTCAGGGTTTACAGTATGTTTAGATCACCTCTTCATAGGAACAAAACAAAGTTATACTTACTCAATATTTGGGTTTTTGTGATCTCTATACAGCAACAGTAAAATCTATCTATCTCATGGAAAATGTCTCTTTTTGCACTGCAGCCAGGATAAAAGTGTAAAATAATGCCTACAGTTCTTCCCCTGTCAATAACGGCCTCTCTGTTCATAGGATTGGCTTGGTGCTGTACAACATTTACCAAACTATTCATTCCACTGCTCTGGCCACAGGTAGGGATGCTCTCAGTTTTAGCAGTCCTTCAGATGTTTTAATCGACTGATTGTGTAAGTCAGTTTTTCTTTTTACTTTTCATATGGCAACCACAAGTGTGTCCATGCAGGTTAAATAGTGGGTGTATTTGACTCAAATAGAAGGAATTACAGTTGAAGATGATTTCTCATATGTTTTAGAGGGTGTTGGGAAATGGAGGGGGCAAATTAGGTCAACAGGTAAATGAGAGGTGGCTGGGGATGGATGGATGGATGGATGGGTGATGAACATTCTCACAGAAACACATCTAAAATCATTTAAAATTTTCAGGTTAAGAGTTTTAAAATAGGGGAGTCAGTATCAAATTTTGTGTTTCAGATGGATTGTGTATATAATATGTGTAATATATAGCCTTCACTTTCAGTACAAAAATCATTAAAAACAACATTTAAAAGGTGAAAAGTTTCAACTACTTAACTTTTCATCAAAGCAATTAGCACGTTCTTGTGTGTTACCATGGGTGTTAAGTGAACCAGACATTAAAAGTATGAAAGAAGACAACATAGAAACAGCTGCTGTTGCTGCCAGGCCTGTGTGGTGTTTACATATCAAGGAATTGTAATTAATTGTCTGAATTTTTTTTCTCAGAATGGTTTTGTCAGCTTGAACATGAATCATCATGCCGTGAAGCGCCCTGTAACTTTGATTTAGAAAATGCTATAGAAATAAATTCGACTTGTATATTTTTATACCATCCAGGTGTTTTGTAAGGAAAAGAGAGCAAACCTGAAGACAGAACATGCCAGCTCTATCACAATGACAAAGGAAGAAAGTGCATCACATCCAAGTTTTGTGTTCCCATCCTGTTCATCAGAGTTTTCATTATACGCTAAATGCAGTGAACAAAGCTCCGGAAACTAAAATCTCAGCAGAAGTTTGGAAATAAGCCTGTGCTCACCTCAGATTAACATGCTGTAATTGGTTAGTGTAAACAAGTTAAATCCTTATCAGAGACATTTAAATGGCTGAAGAACTTAGGTTTCAAAGTGTTGAAAGATTAAAGCAGGTCAGAGCAGATTAATTGAAAAAGACATTTCACTAGAGTTGGGTTGTACGTAGAAAAATATAATTATAATTAAAATAATCAAATTCTGAGTTTGTTTACTGCTATAAAAATAATATTATTGTCTCGGGTGGGGGAAAGGATATAACAAGTGTCAAATATTCCACTAGAAAGAAAACCATATATACTGAAACAGAAAAGCATTTGAAAAGGTTTTGGGACTGTTTCTGAACTCTGATAGATTTGGGTCTGGTGTCTACTGTCAATCATTGTGAGGCATGAACCGTGCAGTTATTGTTTTGTTCTATTTTTTGAATTGACAAGAGGATTTTTGTGTGGATTTGAACTTGACATTTTTCTGGAGAAGATGTTTTTTTTTTTTTTTAGGATATGTATTGCTGTGTGTTGAATGGGACAACAAGTCTTATTTGTTTTCTTTTGGTGTTTGGTTGGTTTCTTTTTGTCTATTTTACCACAATTGTTCAAATGTAAATATTATTATTTTTTCTTTTTTATCAGAGAGAACAAAGAAAAAGCCCTTGAACCAGATCAGTAGTGCACGCAGGAAGCCAGGGCAGTGTGGGGTGCAGTGGATGATTGACAGGCAGCACAGTTGACCTGAGAGCCCTGAACATCATCAGAGTTTGAGCATGGGGACATCCAACACCGGCGTGAGCAGCAATCACGCTGGCAGGGCAGAATCTCATCTCGGACTGCCTCCTCTCCTCTCTCTGCGGTTCACCGACTGTGTGCGGGCCAGCAGGTTTACATGCTTTCCCTATTCTCCCAGGGAGCCATGTGTACTGGTCTCTGTCCAAGGTGCTGAACCTCCAATGGTGGATTGTAGATCATACATTGAGTTGGTGAGCATCTTTGTGTTGGCTCTCTTAATTAAAAAGGAATCAGAAATCAGTTTATCTGAGTATTTGCATTCAGCTAATCTGCTTAAACTTTAGCATTAGCCTGTTTCACAGCATGTATTATTGTGAATATGGCACCTCATTAACAATTATTTAAATCCTGTCTGATATAAAACAATAAATAAATAAATGAAATTAAGGGATAGGGCTGGAAATATGCTATATATGTATTTGTGTGAACAAATGCCATACATTACAAATATAAATATATTCACTTCTGTAAAAGTCTCATCACTTTAATCAAACAACAATAAACATAATTTGTTTGGCACTGTTTTCAGTTGTGGATTAATTCACATTTGTGCTCAAGTGAGTACTTATGGCAGCAGGACAGTACATGTGTGACTGACTCTAAATAATGTACAGTGTCAGTGTTCAAGTTCAATAATGCAGAGAGGCAAAGGAAGAAAAGTTTTTGGAGAGTAATAGAATAATTAGGGTATGGACACAGTGGATTTCTGTCGGTCATTAAGTCTGACATTTACCTGGGATTATCTGTACCTTCATTTTTATTGCAGCTGTGTTATTGTTGATAGCACGGTTTTAATTAAATTTTTGACTATTGCTATGTCTGAATCGCTCCCTTTATACAATAGACACTGTGCAACTCTTCAACAGTGATCGAGAGATTGAGATTTTAGATGTCATCAGGTTTGTGTTATCACTGACAGCTGCAAAGATGCACAATGATGGTTCATGTATCTGGAAATCCAGTGTATAGCTTAACAAATTTATTAGAGCACATATTTCCAAATATTATAGAAATCTGTCAAAAAAAAAAGAAGGTTCAAATGGTTAAAACTGGTGGATTTACCATTACAGAAACATGAAAATGATTTTGGAAATTACCAATAATGTTACATTGGGTGGTGGTCTAATAAATTTAGTAAGCACTGTATGTATATATTACTAACTCCAAGGAAAGTGCACAAATTGTAGCCTACGATGTAATAAACAGAGAGATTTCTGATGACTAATGTGCTCATAAAACCTCTTTCTAAAAGGATTTGTTTCAGGGAAGATGGGGTGATTTTATTATTATCTGTTGCGCTGGGCACTGATTTTATTCAGAAACAAATTTTGAAATTTAGTGTAAATGTAAGCTTTTTTTTTTTTTTTTTAAAACATTGTGAGGGGCAGCATTTTAACACTTCCCATAATCTTTTCCTAAACCTAATCAAGTAGTTTTGGTATTTAGATCTGACCATACAGGAACGTTAAAATCTCCGTCACCACCCCTCTTGCTTCCTTGAACACACTGTGTTGCTCGTAAATCTGAATGAGGTCAAGTTGGCAATCTGCTTCTCCAGCCAGAACTTCACAGATTTGAAAGAGAAATTCCGAAATTCAAAACAACTTACCTGCAAAATGGCATACAGTAGGCACTTGGCAGTCTTTCTTTTATTACCTTGTCCACCGATTGGTGGAGAGGTTATGTTTTCAGTTGTGTTTTTCTGGCTGCCTGTTAGAAGGTAAACTCTGAAAATTATCAGTGGATTTCAATAAATTTTTCTGGAGTTGTTGGGGGTGATGCAAGTAACAACTGATTACATTTTGGTGGTGATCCAGATGACGATCTGGATCCAGGAATTTTTAAAAAGTGTTTTAGTCACATATGAACAGATTTTGATGAAAATTTCCAGAGTTGTTGGGGGTGGTACACAGACCAATTCATTCAATTTTGGTAGCATAGTATCCGCACATAGGAAATTTGAGGTGGGCGAGGTATGCAATCTACTAAGTGCCCTTCTAGTTTAGGGATATAGCCAGAATAAAACCATTTGACCACCAGTTGAGTCAAGTCCCTCCTATTCTAAAGAGATGGATCGCAGATGAGTTGTGGTCATTGGCACAGACTCATTCAAATTGATTACAATGTGTTGGAAATCTGTGCTTTTACATTACTCAGCTGCATGATCAAAAGTGGTTGCCTAGACATTGAGAGTAATGCACACTCAACCTCTGGGTGATCAGATAACTACAACTGCATGCAAACAGTTACCAAACTCAAAAAAATTCAGCGCAATCACCGGAAAACCACCAACTTTTCATAAATGTAAGGAGGTTGCTGTCATATTTTTACTCTAGTGTGACTAAGTCATAACTGGGGACAGGGAACATATTTTAGGGTTGAGTCTGTTTTTTAATTTTATCCATTTTGTTTGCATTTATATTTCCTCACACTCTCACTGTGGGTTTATTTCACTCAAGGAATCAGGATCCTAATGTTTATCTTATTACTCATTACGCATAATCTAACAAGTGACCCCATCCCAAAAGAGAGGTACTAATTCTTAACTAGCCATGTGGGGATCCGTGCAGTTCTTTTAATTGTTGTGTCCCTGTGCAGACATTTGTTCCTCATAACTTTTTAAATACAAACAAAGAAGAATTCTATGAGTGTATAGCAGGAAAAACAACAGCTTTTGTTTGCTCAGAAACCACAAAACATCATTAAGGTAGACTGATGTTCATTTTAATCAAATAGCAGATGATTGTAATTTACTAACAGCCTATATTCACACACAAGTCACAGCTAAGGGCTGATATGCATGATAATGGAAGCTGGCTGCAGAATATTCTTGCAGTATTATGAGAAAATGATGAATATTTGACAGCAAACCCCACTGGAGGGACTCTCTCCGGCAGAGCTCATTTTGAGTGGCATCTGCTGACTTTCCAGAGAGAGCTCAACCATATTCTGGAGGTGGTAATTTTAGGAAATAAATTCAGCACCTCCACTAAACACTGGGGGGTCTCTGAAGTTTAAGAGGTCTTGATAATTTCCTCTCTTGCTTTTCAGAGAATTGTGGGCCATCAGAACTCACACCAACAGAGGGACAGAAGAGAGCAGGGAGGCAGACAAAGGGAACAGAAATCTGTACATTTCTGCAGGAGAGCCTATAGCTCTTGATTACTAATGAAGGAGACTGAAAAATCTCAGTCTCAAGGTCAACTTAAGAAACACAAATAGGAATAAAAAACTCCCACTGGATATATTTGCATGCAATTAAAGCAGACATAATGAAGGCAACATCATTGATTTAATTAAGATAACACTGAATTACGTATGGCCATTGAACACTAGAGTTCTGTGTATAGTTACTGGAAAAAAAATAATGCTGCTCTTGGTCAAACACATCACTGTAGTGAAACTAAATCTCCTAATTAAGAATATATTTAACTGCAAAATAAGCCTTATGGCAAAGAAAAAAACAGATTTTAAGCAGGAGCTTGGTGCTACTGTTACTAATCTATTTGGTGGGACATAATACTGAATGTTGACATAATAATTGAATGTGCAGTAAAATATACATTAAGATGTGCACTAAAATGACAATCTCATCTAAGTAGCATGATAAAGAAGAAATAACACACATGTAATTATATAACAGTAATATAAATTATTATGGGTGGGATATCAAAGAGTCGTTACATTTATTTTAGCTATGAATCCAAACTGAAGCGTGAAAGCAGGAAAAGTACTACACTTCCAGTGTAACATTATTTCTGTTTACTTCCCATAACTTGTGCAATTATTATTATTGATCATCATTACTGCTGATTTATTTATTCATTGTATTTACATGAAAGTAATTCTGCTTTCAAAATGAAAATGATTGAGATTTTTGCTGTGTTAACAGCCATGCAACTGGAGCCGAAAGTTTGAAATGTACAGGCGTGAAAGGAAGTGGAATCGTACAGACCGGTGTTGTGGAAAATCTTAGAAGCACAGTGTCAAACCAGATACTTACTCTGGATGGCATTACCTTGGCCTCCAGTAATGCTGTGAGAAATCTTGGAGTCATTTTTTAACCAGGATATGTCCTTCAATGCACATATTAAACAAATATGTAGGACCGTTTTTTTTGCATTTGCGCAATATTTATAAAATTAGAAACATCCTTTCTCAGACTGATGCTGAAAAGTTAATCCGTGCATTTATTACTTCTAGGCTGGACTACTGTAATTCATTATTATCAGGCTGTCCTAAAAGGTCCCTGAAAAGCCTCCAGCTGATCCAAAATGCTGCAGCTAGAGTACTGACAGGGACTAGAAAGAGAGAGCAGATTTCTCCCATATTGGCGTCTCTTCATTGGCTTCCTGTTAAATCTAGAGTAGAATTTAAAATCCTTCTCCTAACATACAAGGTCTTGAATAATCAGGCCCCATCTTATCTCAAAGACCTCATAGTCCCATATCACCCCAATAGAGCACTTCATTCTCAGACTGCTGGCTCACTTGTGGTTCCTAGGATACTTAAGGGTAATGGGAGGCAGAGCCTTCAGTTTTCAGGCCCCTCTTCTGTGGAACCAGCTCCCAGCTTGGATTCAGGAGACAGACACCCTCTCTATTTTCAAGATTAGGCTTAAAACTTTCCTTTATGATCAAGCTTAAAGTTAGGGCTGGATCAGGTGACCCTGAACCACCCCTTAGTTATGCTGCTATAGGCCTAGGCTGCTGGGGGGTTCCCATAATGCACTGTTTCTTCTCATTCACCTTTATTTACTTGTTTATACTTCACTCTGTATTTAATCATTATTATTAATCTCTGGCTCTCTTCCACAGCATGTCTTTTGTCCTGTCTCTCTCCCTTCAGCCCCAACCGGTCGCAGCAGATGACTGCCCCTCCCTGAGCCTGGTTCTGCTGGAGGTTTCTTCCTGTTAAAAAGGAGTTTTTCCTTCCCACCATTGCCAAGTGCTTGCTCATAGGGGGTCATTTTGACTGTTGGGTTTTCTCTGTGTTATTGTAGGGTCTTTACCCACAATACAAAGCGCCTTGAGGCGACTGTTTGTTGTGATTTGGCGCTATATAAATAAAATTGAATTGAATTGAATTGAAGAGGAGCATTAAAGCTAACAAAGGCAGGATGGAGAAGGAGTGATAGAAGTGAGAATAGCAAATATACGAGATAATGCTATGTAATGACAGTAACCCCAGGAGTCCACTGGGAATGGCTGCACTGGATTCTGGCACTCTGTGGAACTGGAGGTGGTTCTTTGGTCCACATTGTTAAATCTGTTTTACAGAAACTGTTTCAAGCAGCACAGAGCAGATGAAGAGGGCACAAAGTCAGACACCAGACCAGTATGAAGGATCTGGTTAGTTTAAAAAAAACAAACAAAAAAAACCAAAAAGCTCACTCTTCTAAAGTGTTCATGGTGCAATAATTAATGACTGTGAATAAATAATGATTGTGAGATCAGTCTTTACCTTGTTTGATGCGATCATCTACTGCATCTATTCTTAAGAGCATCAAGTCTGCAACTAATCTTAGAGTCATGGTGTGCTGTCCATAAAAGCCTCAACCCATTATGAGTGATAAGAAATGGTGATCAAGAGTCTGAGTCCTACTTTCCCGCCAGAGAAATATTTTCAGGCCAACCACTGCCAGCATTTTTGATGATATTCACAAATTTTTCAAGACTCCTAAAAGATCTTATGTTATGAATATGGAAACAGTAAATAGATAAAAAGAAAACGAACTTCTACTTTCATACACAAAATATTTTATTGTGTCTCCATTTGTTCTTTAAAAAAAAAAAAGTCACCATGTGAGCGTTGTTCAATTTCATTGAAACAGAATACATTTTTGGACAAAGAGACAATTTGAGCATAGAACTGATTTCATATTCACATTTTTGTTTTGTATTTTTCTCCTTGTCATACGGTAACTTCAATTGTTTAGCAAAATAAATACATAATAAAAAACTTAAACTTAATAATGTGTAAAGTAACAGTTTCAAATCACATGGTGTACCCCAGCCTTTTCCCCTCGTGATACATTCATAAAGTTTACATATTGCTACATACATATGTACTTCAATACTGTTGTGCTTGTTGGAAGTTGAGTCATACATTCAGATAGCAAGTCATACTTTTTAAACCAACACTTTCTATCCACTCTCTCTGGCCACAGGTAGCCACCTGGATGTCCTTCCTCTCTGCACTCGTCTTCTTTGCCCCACTATCTGTTTGGCACTCTGCCTCTGGCATGTCTGCAATTTGGATGATAACTTTCAGTGTGAACCTGGTCGTTCCCTTCTTCTCTGTTTTGTTTATTACTGTTATGACTGTCTTGATTTGATCCATCAGACTCATTAGCTTCTTCATCCAAATCTGATTCAGAAGGTGGGTTGAAGCATGGATTATCAGAGTTCGAGTCCTTTAACAACTCCAAGGCTTGCATAACTGCATGCTTCTTCCTGGGCTATCTATTCTCTGGTTTTGCTAATTAGCACTCCTGTGTGCAAACACTTTCGTCTTCTCCTTTCAACTCGCAGTGCATCTTCTTCACTTTATTACTAACCTAAAAGTGTTATACGACATCACCAGGTACATAACACCATCCCCCATCGTATAACAGTGAAACGCAGATTGCTGTAATATTTTTGTGCTTTGTCATAATTGACAGGACCTCACTCAGACCTTTATTTCAGTCTTAATTTGGATTCCTAGTGCCATCAGCACTTGGAGGAGCAGAAGATTCCACTGAACCAAAATAGTTGTCAATTTTTCAGCAGGAAAGAAAAAAACATTTTTATTTGAAGTACAGAAAGGAAACATAAGATGAAAGGCCTAAACTTTAGAAACAAGCCCTCTTTTAGCATTTTAATAGATGCGTTTTTGAGTAGCGAATGGCACAAAGCTCCTTTACCTTTTCAGCACGGGCATTTAAGTTTGAGGAAATAAGGACATATTTATTCACGCACTCTTGGTGAATGCATTTACATAAATGTGGTGGGAAGTCACCCTTTTTGTGTACATGTTTAATTTATGTACTAAATAATAAATCATTGCCTTAACCTATGATAGGGTGAACAGGTCCATTCTGAGATTATGAAAAATAGTGATGCTGAAGCATCTCGGTGTTTATGACGAATCTCAAAGGTAAAAAAAAAAATAAATAAAATAAGAATAATAAATTGAGGCCAAAATGATAATTATTAGATGAGTGTGTGTGTGTGTGTGTGTGTGTGTGTGTGTGTGTGGCAGCAGACTTCGATACTGAACGCTAATGAATACATGTCTGTAAGTAATCTGTCATACTTAGTTCAGATTCTTTGTGTGAGACTTGCCTGCGATAGCTACTGTACTTCCAACAAGGTCTGCAACCAGATACAAATTAGTGAGGGCCAGAATTTGTTCTTTTAATGTACTGAATCAAATTTAAAGCACCTGTGCCCCCATGACAAGTAGAAAAGGCTAGACTTCTGAAGAGACTAGGTCCTAGAGCTGCAATACAATCAAAACCATTGTATAGAGCAATAAAATAAAAAAGAATAACAAACTACACAATCATTTCTTCACTTGAATTTAAACTTGCACAAGGGAAAAATGTTCTTACTCCATGACTCTGCTCTAACCATGCCTCTGATTCACTCCGTGTGCCCAAACCAACCATCATTCATCATGAGTAATGCATCAGCACAGCCCACTCAGTCCTGCTGTGTTCTCTGTGTCAAGTCTGTCTTTCCATGTTAGATGGTCCATTTTTAGTTACTTCCTGTTTTGCTTTGTTAGTTGGTTGTCTCGTGTGCATTCTGTTTAGTTTTGCTTCCCGCCGTCTCACTGGCTTGATTCAGTTCACCTGTGTCTTCTTTTCCCCCAGCTGTGCCCTCTCTCCCTAATCACCTTGTGTGTATATTTAAGCCCTCAGCTTTCCTTAAATATTCAGTCTACATTTTTGATCTGGATTCCACACATGTTATGACAGAAAATTGAATCATCAGTATATAGTGATAGCTTATGGTCCATAGATTAGTAGGTGTGATCATATAGCTTGTTCAAAAGGTTCAATTGCTAGTTTGAACAGCAGTGGTGATTTATTGTTTCTAATATTCAGCATACAAGCATGAAAATATATGACGACGTCACCCTTCTGCTGACAGAAGCACGCAGTGCCTTAAAAATATTATCGTGTTATATCTTAGATACAAATGCTTCTTTTGTGAATGTGGGACTGATGATGATGGTGATGAATTTATATATCTGACCTATTGTTTGATTCTCTACGTTTCAAATATATCTTCAACAGGATTTAAAAACCATTTTATTTTCTTTACGGAATACAAAATATCCTTAAATCACCTTTCCATGTGGTAGTACCTGAGGGGGTGAGGGTGGGTTTATAACAACTACTGAGAAAATGACTCTTCTAAATACATGTCTTTTCTCTTACTGCCTTCTACTGTAGAAGGCTAATATCTGATATATGCATATTACAAAGCTCTCTGATGGAAAGTGTATGCAGAAGGCATGCAGAGTGAAAAAATATATTAATCAAATCATAAAGCTTTTAAAAAGACTGAAGAGGGAGTGTAAATGGGGGACAGTGGGCTATAAAGTCATAGTGCATCCCTGCAGTCATAACTAGACCACTGATCCTCTGAAGCACATGTGATATTAGTATTCAAAGTAAACTTTTACAGCACTGCTGGGGGAAACTTACACTCAGTGCAGAGAGTCAACTGTTTCAAGGATTTTCTAAAGAGCTCAGTCATGTATCTTCCTTCTGAATTGGACTACCCTCATTTTGTCTGTGTTTCCTGCTGCAGACTTTCTTTCAAATCATTTCAAATTAATATCCCACTGCCTTGTTTTCATTAGTTTTCCATGTGCGGTAGGATTGCATAATTTGATAGATTTAAAGTCTTTCATACACCCCAAGGGAGGAAAAAACCCAGCCTCATTAGAGTGACAGATAAACCACAAATACTAGAGCAGTTGATAAAGGGCTTGCAGAAAGAAATTTAATTACCTAAAAAAAAAAAACCTTTGGAAAAAAAACAACAACTGCACTCTCAGGAAACAGATCACAATGCCCTGACTTCTTAAATAGAAACATAATGCAGTTGCACTGGGGAGAGAGATAGCCTGAGTGGTTGCAAAGCATTAATAAAAGTGCCAAATTAGAATTTCCTCTGACTGGTTTGTAAAGTTATAAGTCTGTGTACTGTAATGGTGCAAAATCTAGGTACTAAAGAGGGATCAAGCACACAGTACGAGGGGCGTTATCTGCCTTCTATTTGATTTGTACTCATTAATGCATGACAGTCATTCACATCATAAGGCATGAGTTGTAATCTCCGTATTCAGATGGCGTCATTGCTGTATTACCAGCTGCTGTTTTGGTGAAGAAATACTCTGGCCTTTTGCCCTGCTATATGCTTGTTCAGTTCATTTAAGTAATGAGTAAACGATAGGACATGCACGATGTGGCCGAGTTTTGCATCATCCCTGCACAAGAATCTGATCATTAAACTCAATTTTCTCTAGTTTGCTCCTGATTTGAAGAGTCTCTCCATGCATAAGAGATGAAACAAAGGTACTACTGCTCACTCATACTGTCAGATTTTAGAATACATTTGAAGACTACGTCTTTCAAGAAAAAGTTACTCTATAAAGATATTAGCATTTTTAGCGCTAGACCTGCCAGTGGGGTCATTTTGACCCCTTAGAATTTTAAAAATCATGCAACTCTGTTTAATTAAAACCCCATCGAATCTCATATTTTATGACTTTTCTGAAAATGGGTTTGTTCATAATATCCTGAATTTTGGGGGGTGTGGATTAAAAAAGACAAAAAAAATTATGACCACTTATACCTAGAACCACCAAGGACTTCATTATGACAACCTAGAAATGAATGTAAAACAACATTCGCAGCATGCTGGGTTGCCAAGGGACACATATTTACACACATTTTGGTATGAAGGCTGCTACAACATGAGTCAGAGCTAGCCAGATGTGACTGATAGATAGGAACTGTAGTTAGATAAAAGATAAATAAATTCTGCAGCGTTAAGCAGGTTGAGGACTGGATGTTGAGCTGGATCAGAGCAGGAAGCCTGTGATGGAATGCGTTGAGAACTGGGCGGATTGCTGGATGCGCAGGGCAGCAGGCAAGCTGACCTGAACTGAGCAGAGACTTCAGAGTGTAGGCAACTAATCCAAGTAAATGAAGACTGAAAACCAGAGCAGAGCAGGAATCAGACAGGTTTCAGGCCTGAGCAGGACGGCTGAGGAGGTGAAAGGCTGCAGACTGCTCTGGGGCAGTTTTGCTGCCGGTGGTATTGGCACATTGGACAAAGTGGATGGAAAAATGAAAAAGGAAGACTACCTCCTAATTCTTCAACTTCACCTCAAATCAACAGCTAAACGGTTGAAACTTGGACACAATTGTGTGTTCCGAAAGGACAATGATCCCAAACACACCTCAAATGTGTGAATTCTACCAATTCTAACAAGAAGAGTGGTCAAATACTTGCTAAAGGACATTTAACCAAATATTAATCAGGGTGTATGTGTGTATTTGAGCTTATTTGTGTATTTATGATCCTACTTTAAACATGCTAAGTTAATACCATTATCCCTAAATAATTAAATATAATAACCTTGCTGCCAACTCTGTTGGTAATTACTGGCCTGTTTCACAATTGATAACTAAGAAAAGTTGTAGAAAGTCGATTCATATCCTTATTATGCAAATTACAGATTTCTGACCTATTTCAGTCTGGTTTTCAAAAGCAGAACTCCACTGAGACTGCTCTTTTAAAGGTATAGTCATTTTCGGAGGTTATTTAGAGTTTTCCTCGATCACTTTGGCACAATTCTGACATCAGAAAAGTCATTCTCACTACTCATGGAGTTCTCTAATCAGTAATCCTTTTCCCCACCCACATTAGCCTTTCTCATTGTTTTTATACACACTGCTATTGTTTCTGTGCAAGAGTGACTACTAAAGATATTTGTTACTGGGTTGATGCACTTCTTACTTGAATCACACAGTTCATGAAAACACTTTTGTAACAATCGTACAGTAGATCACTCACTTGACAGCATTGCATTTGTGTTTTCAGTCAACTTACTTCAATTTTTTTTAAATGGGAATGAAAGCTATTATGAAGTACAGTTTAAATGTAATATTTTTGAATTTTCTTGGCTGAATAAATTTGTCCTATAGTAGTCACCGTAGATAAGATTATGCATTATGAATTGGGAGGGGTAAGAAGATCCGCAGTCTACTGATTGAAAATTTTACACACTGTAACTTTAAAGATGTACAGTGACCTTTTAATGTCATGTGATGCAGGGAATTATTTGGGTCTCATTTTACTTGATTTCAGTACCACTGACTGTAGTATATTACTTAATAGGCTCATCTGCTAAGTATGTTGGATGTGATACAACTCCACTTGCTATGGAGAAATATACACTGCTCAAAAAATTAAAGGGAACACTCAAATAACACATCCTAGATCTGAATGAATGAAATATTCTCATTGAATACTTCTGTACAAAGTTGAATGTGCTGACAATAAAATCACACAAAAATCATCAATGGAAATCAAATTTATTAACCAATGGAGGCCTGAATTTGGAGTCACACACAAAATTAAAGTGGAAAAACACACTACAGGCTGATCCAACCTTGATGTAATGTCCTTAAAACAAGTCAAAATGAGGCTCAGTATTGTGTGTGGCCTCCACATGCCTGTATGTCCTCCCTACAATGCCTGGGCATGCTCCTGATGAGGTGGCGGATGGTCTCCTGAGGGATCTCCTCCCAGACCTGGACTAAAGCATCCGCCAACTCCTGGACAGTCTGTGGTGCAATGTGACGTTGGTGGATGGAGCGAGACATGATGTCCCAGATGTGCTCATTCGGATTCAGGTCTGGGGAACGGGCGGACCAGTCCATAGCTTCAATGCCTTCATCTTGCAGGAACTGCTGACACACACCAGCCACATGAGGTCTAGTATTGTCCTGCATTAGGAGGAACCCAGGGCCAACCTCACCAGCATATGGTCTCACAAGGGGTCTGAGGATCCCAGTGGCGAATTTGCCAATCCTGGTGTTCTCTGGCAAATGCCAAGCGTCCTGCACGGTGTTGGGCTGTGAGCACAACCCCCATCTGTGGATGTTGGGCCCTCATACCATCCTCATGGAGTCTGTTTCTAACCATTTGTGCAGACACATGCACATTTGTGGCCTGCTGGAGGTCATTTTGCAGGGCTCTGGCAGTGCTCCTCCTGTTCCTCCTTGCACAAAGGCGGAGGTAGCGGTCCTGCTGTAGGGCTGTTGCCCTCCTACAGCCTCCTCCACGTCTCCTGGTGTACTGGCCTGTCTCCTGGTAGCGCCTCCAGCCTCTGGACACTATGCTGACAGACACAGCAAACCTTCTTGCCACAGCTCGCATTGATGTGCCATCCTGGATGAGCTGCACTACCTGAGCCACTTGTGTGGGTTGTAGAGTCCGTCTCATGCTACCACGAGTGTGAAAGCACCACCAGCATTCAGATGTGACCAAAACATCAGCCAGAAAGCATAGGTACTGAGAAGTGGTCTGTGGTCCCCACCTGCAGAACCACTCCTTTATTGAGTGTGGTTGCTAGCTGTTACTGGGTAGAGAAGGTGCTGCACCAAAATCCTTCTTGTGGTTGCTTTGAATGCTAGCAGATAGCCATGGCTGCCTATAGTTTTCATGTTTTCCTGCAAATTCTTGCTAACTACTAGGTGATTCACTAGACTGGAGATTAGTTAGCCAGTGTTTGTGGACAAGTCTGTCACTCCCAGACAAGCTACGACCACCACAATATGCTAGTGGCCAACGCAATGACAGGTTTTTGCCAGCCACTTAGGCAATACACATTTTTCTTTAGCATCTGGTGGATGCCAGGGGGCCATTGACTGATCTTTAGGCTTGCAGCTGTTTTCCCAGTGACTGCCACCAACCTCCAGCAACTGCTTGCAACTGGTCAGGAAATACTACAGACTGATGGTTACCATATGGTCATGGACCAGTCTCTAGACCTGTGTGACTGGGACCTTATCCACTTGATCCTACATTGGCATTACTATCACACAAAACAGTGGACAAGTTAAGGTCATGTAATTAGTGGTTGTGTGTGTGCAAAACCTCAGTATCAACACCCCAAGAAACATTTCGAAATTGCAAACTATAGTTTCCTCAGCTGAACTGGAGCAGATTGTTCATTGTGCCTAGATTATTATAAAGCCCTATTTACTGGCTAAGCTAGATCATCGCTTTTATACCTCCAAGCTATACAAAAAGCTGCTGCCAAACTTGTAACGCATTCTGCTATGCGAGCTCGCATTACTCCTATTTTATACTCTTTGGCTCCCAGTAAATTTTAAGATTGATTTTGATTGGGTCTGCAGTAAGCTGGATGGCAGATGACCTGAGCAACACTGGGTGAGATCTGACAATTCTTATAAGCCGGGCACACGTGAAAATAAACAAGTTGAACTGTTTGACTGCGTGCTGGAATGTCCTGCTGAAAAGTTAGTGCTACACAAATACAATGGTGGCATTTCATTTCAGTCAAAACATATTTATTGTGGTAAATTCCCAAAATGACACACAGCAGTGGAACATTCACTTGACAATGCCGTACGCAAAACTGTGAGTAGCTGGTTAGGGATGAGCTACATCATTTGTCAGGTCGCCATTAATTGTTTTGTATATTAATTTCAAACTTATATACTATATACTAGATAATGATGAGTTACTAAGCAACAGACTGTGAGATACTGTATTAATGAGGCATGAAGTAATAATTAGGTCATAAATGTGTGAATACATATGAGTTGTCGCTTCGATTTGTTATTTTTTTGTCTTAAGATATATGCTAATGATCTAATTGAAAAATTGACCAAAATCTAGAATCTAACCTCCTGGTTCAAATTTGACCTCCTGAGTACACATTGCTTTTCTTTGTGCAACTGGAGTTATGTACCGCTACATGAATTATTAGTTAAATTACTTAAGAAATTGCTAACAACATGCATGACTGCTTGTGTTTGTAGTCCTGTTGCAGCTATTTTTAGCACAAGTATTTTGTTTGAGGAGTTCTGACATCTTAGAAATTACTTTATTACCGCTGTGCTGTCAAACCCTAGAGATCCAGGAGGCTAAAAAAAAATAAATAACTGTAATTGTGCTTTATAGCAGATGTGTACTGCTCTGTCATTTAAAAAATATCACAACAAAGAAAACCAATTATGTGGAAGGGATGCAGTCCAGAGCTAAACACCGGCTGTAAAAAACATGCTTCAGCATTCAAAAATGTAGCAATATGATTCTTAAGTATGCATAGATATGTGATATTAACACAATAATAACAAATACATTTCCTTTGAAAATGGAACATTAATCATGTCAGAGAGAACAGAAAATTGCATAATGTCATTAATCATATTTGAAACCCCCAGAAAACAGAGGTACTTTGATGGTAAAGTTAAATTCAGTACAGGGGCAGAAACCAATATCTAAAGACTGTTCTTGATTCATTCACAGCTTGCAATTTCACAACATCCTTTTTTTCTATTTGGGGATGATGTGGAGATTATGTGAAAGCTGTCAGATGGAATCAGGTTAGTCACCAGCGAGCTTGCCGTTTGGAGCTGTGACTGTGTCGCGGTGACACATACTGTTCCACAGAAGCCTATCTCATACTGATCACACTTGGCACATTTCCCCTGATTGCAACATATAGCAACTGAACAGACGCAAATGCACCCGTGCAAGACGGGAGGTGCGGATGTATGTGCTGCATGTGCTTTATCGGGAAAAACTGGAATTACAAATGGGGAATAATAAATGGGAAGCCCCAGAGGGAAAGCATAAAGCTAGTTTTAAAGTGAGTAAATCTGGTAATATTTACAGATATCTCTGTCTTTTAAAACTCAAATTGCTTTTAAAGTTGTCACAGTGTCTATTTCTCCATAACATCAAGCACAAAGTGCTAAACACCCTTAGTGCAATACATAAACAATGCTATGTAGATTTTGTAAACTCAAATTCTCTTGCCCCTTGTGTTCCCCTTTCTACGTTTAAGTTGCCTGAGTCACAATTTATAACATTAGATCAAATAGATCAAATAACTATTGGATGTGAAATGTAACAGACAAACCAGTGCTAACAATTTAACACATTTCAACTGCCATGGTGCCAATCTTATTGATTGGGATAATTTTCAGTAGTAGCAAAAGTTTCTTTTTTGTTTTGTTTTTTCACAAAAAGTGGTCTTAAAGTCATTTAGTAGCAAGCGAGCTTGGAGAGCGCTCTTGCTACAGTAGCAGTCAGTGACAGCAGATTCATGACTTGCTTTTGTTGCTCGGTGGCTGCTGGGTGTGTAAGTACATCTTCATAAGGTAGTGCTGCTGATTAGGAAAAAAAATGTTTGCATGTCTCATTGGTAGTGAAATTTAGGGGTGAAAAAAGAAAAAAAAAAAGTCTATACTGCCAGTGGAAAAAAACATGGAGAAAACCTTTTGAATTAAGACAGAATTTTTCATTCTTTGTGTACAGGACATGTGTCACTGGGTCAAAATATATATATTTTTTAAAATTTTCAAATTAATACACATTTTTATCTGGCAAATGAGGTTTCAGTAAGGCCTGAAAACTTCGCAGGAAAAATTGTAACAAACACTTCAGTGCAAGGAGTTTCACTTTTAAAAGCACTCTCAATGGACCTGATGTAACCATGAGGATATACACAGGGGGCACTTGCACAGTTGGGCTGCCACATGATGCAGACAATGCCTTGCAATTAAATTCTCATACCACTTTGCTGAGTCAACTTTCATGACCAGAGCCATCCATCCAGTAATAAGCCCTAGGTGCATAACAAATGAGTCCACATTAAACAGAGAATGCTGTATTTGACACATGGAGGAGTGTCTCACTGTTTCCCAGGACTAATTGTGTCTCATTAGTATGAAAAGCATGACATGATACAGTTTATACAGAAAGGCAGTGAGGCGTGTTGGAGTTGTTTACCCATATGGTGGCTCTTCTATCTCTTCTTTTTTTAAATTTATATTCCGTAGTAATGAAAGATTGGTTCATGTTTTGATTTTTGGGCTTAAAGTAAATGCAGAAAGTCATGCTCCAGTTAGCTGGTACCCAGTAGACTTGCTCAAAAATATTGTGATTAAATTAAAGAGTCCAAAGAGCTTCAATGGATGTGTTTTTGTTGTGTGTCCTTTAATGTCGGTGCCATGATCAGATGCAAAACTAATGGAGAGATCACAGGACTGCAGTTTGTGTACCAAGTGCCTTGGATCCCTGCTCTGTGACCTTAGTAAATACATTTCTGAGAAGTTTTTGGTCTCAAACACTCAACCACATGCCGAATGAAACATGAAATTCATTCTGTAAATTATAATCATTATTAGAGTCAGAAAGGAGGATGAGCATTTCACGATCAGATCCACCCATCGCTCATCACATGTGGTTTCAAAACACCACGACGGCCACAGCAAAAATATTCAGCTGCAGGCTTCAAAATGGAACATGACTAACCGATGGTTTGTCTGCCATCTTTTATAATCTCTGTGCCAGATTTAGAAAATGTCATGGTATGGTTAAAAAACAGAAAAACAAACAAAAAAAACAGGTCATTAACTCTGGAGTTTGAATAAAAATGTGAGGACTGAGGCCTATTTTGACCTTTACTTCAGGTATTGGATGTTTTGAGGCAAAATTAGAAATCACCAGGGTATAGAAATGAGAAAGGCATCAGAGACAGACAAAAGGAGAGAAGAAGCTGGTCGAGTCCTCCATTTGGACAAGCATCTTTCCTACTGAAGCCCCCCCCCTCCAAGCAAACTACTGTACTGAATTTTTACCCGCTCAAGGGGCATGTTCTTCAGCTGAGTCTGACTTCTGACCTCCCTGTGGAGATTCTTGTGCTCTTGTTCTTTCTCTAGTTGTGAGGATCAACAGAATGTCACAGCTGAAGCGCCTTCACACAACATTGTACGTAGCTGAATGCAAATGCTAAATCAAACATGACAAGGCAATGTCCCTAACAACAACCACAACAACAACAAAATCTTGGGAAACATTTCCAAATTTAAGTTACAGTTAAAACCTTTACTGTAAATGCTGAAAAATTGTGTTTCTTTAAGAAGCAAAGTGGAAAGCAGAGCAGGTTACATATCCCGCCTCCATGCTGATCTCTGTAACACACAGGAAACTGGATAAAACAGGATTTATGGACACAAGATGTTAACAGACAGATGAGATAAAGAAAACAAGTAAGTCTGCTCCAAGTAAGCACGGAGGTGCTAAAAGCTGCAGCTCCTTGGATTACTACTGCCTCAGAAAGGCAGTCAAACCCCACTGAACCTTCAATTTTAAACCAGAATATTCTCTCGTACCGAAAATGGTTTTCATCCCTATAGCTAATTTCCCCATTTATGGCATCTGTATGAGTCTGATTTGTTTTTAAATAATTAAAATTTTGAATTCTCCCTTACGGTGCTTAATTTTCAACTAACTGTTGTTGCTCATCTAAGCATCTGCATGTAGCCTTGCGACAGAAGTATTGAGCATAAATGGAACTGCTACAAATTTGAACTAATAAACTGGTGGTTATACTGTAGATTTTAAGATGCATGCCCACGGCCACGCCCACTTTGCAGCTTTTATATTGTATTCAGTCTATGTAGAGGTTAATAGTTTCTCCTTAATCCCAGTTTTATAAGAAAATACTCCATCTCTAATCAATTCCCTGCAATAGGAATTGTTTTGCTGATATTTAAATACTGGGAGGCAGCAAATACTTGAACTCTAAAAATTTTATAATCACAATGGCGCATTAAAATGCATAAATAGTGTGTGTCTTCTTCCACTCTGGAAGTCATGAGAAGCTTTGTGGCTCATAAACATGAATAATTTTGAATAAATATGTATTATCCCCTGGAGCACAGTTGCTGGAGTATATTCATTTGGCATAGTTGATTGCCTTTTTCATAACCTTCGCTACCCTCATGTGTGTGTTTTATGGCAAATAATTAAACTATGACAAATATATGCCTCAAGTGATGCAAAAAAACATATACGAGATTATCCTCCATCAGAATTGGTTCTCAAGAGTCTTTTTGAAGATTTCACATCAAAGACGAGGAATTGGATTTCATGTTGCTCTGGTTTTCCTTTACCAACACCTTCAACATTCGGTTAGATTCTGTAGTTGCTAATGAAAGTAACAGCTAATGTGTTATGGAACAAGAATGAGACGCATAATTCGAAGCTATTTTCAAGCTCCTGTCATTCAGTAAATAGCTCTCCACAGCCTCATTTTGAGTTCAGGGTTGTTTAATGATATCTGATAGACCTCAAGGCATTGTTGATAATCTTGTTTGAATGAAGAAAAAAATTTTTACAACTTATAATCTTGTACTGAAGATAATAGCGATAACATCTCAAAGTATTTTTAGCCCTCGCTTCCTTCCCGCCACCACTCTGCCATCAAATCTGAGTCCAACATTCAAACACTGACTCACAGACGCTTTTAAATGTTAAAAAAAAAAAAGAGTAATGAGCAGCCCTGGTGAAAATGAGGTGAAGTTTATGTAAGTGCACTGCTGATGAGTCTGACATGAATAAATGAACAGGTTTGAACTGAGTTCGTTTTGGTCCCAGAGTTATTCCACAGCATCAGTTTAACAGGCCCCAGTTGCAGCATCAAACAGGGTCATGGCTAATTACTATTCACTTTGACTACAACTAAATAATAAATAAGCTATAGCAAGCAGCTCTATCACTACTATGACTAAAAACAGCCTCCTGCTCCTCTCAAAGAAACATTCAAATTCTAAACAAAATCTCTTTGAGACATACGAGAGGATGTGAAATAAAAGTGGACGCACTGTGCAATTCAATTTCCATTTCAAATAAAAGCTGCTGACCTGCTCGATGAACTAAACTGCTTGAGGTTTTCACTTAGCAACTCAAAACAAAAATTATTTGTCTACTTCTCTCCTCCTCACCTTGAACACACACACACACAGACACACACACACACACAGTCTTCCTCTCACTGAAGCACATGGCGTTTGGTGCCACTCTGCATTGGTGAAGTAATTGCTGCAATCTGACCACCCACCATAGCCTAAAATACAGACAGAATGCCAATTATATACCATGTCTTTGTGTGCAGACACTCACAGGTCTAATTAAGATGAGTCTCGTCTATTAGTACACATAATTTGCATTCACTGCATAATATGCCTGCCTTCCCCCCAAACAGTGATGTTTTCTCATTCAGCAAAAGGAAATCGACACAGAAAGCGTTTCTCATGGCCATCCTTCACCCGTCTTACCGAGCGGCAGACTTCCATCCTATCAAACGAATCGTTCGCGCTGCCTCCGAGACACATGTGAGAAATGCGCGTCACCCCAGGATCAACTGCATTTTTTATGCTTAGTCTATTTTTTTTGCCCCTGGCGTGCTTATTGAAGCATGATCTCGACACACACACCGCTCAAGTCCACTGCTGTTTATGCCGCCACACTCTTGAGTTCTATCAGTAATAATTGATCAGGCTCCCAGTGTGGCTGTGCACTTTCTCATTTCACTTTCCCCTGTCCTCTGTAGCAGATGGGGTGAAATCAATAAAATCAATGAATCCACACCGTCTTTACCCCAAGAAAAGCTTATGGAAACTATTTATGCGGCAAACTTCTGCTGTCTGTTAGTCGATGAAAACAGAGTGGAGTTACGCGCCTTCTGTGTGGAGGTCGCAGTCTCACTTTTAATGAGGATTTACAGAAAGGTGACATTACTTTCAGTTTCTAGACACCAAGCTACTGTAGCTCATTAGGAGCTTAAATATGTACCTGTTATTGCTAATGATGGACTGCATGCTAGATATAAATTAAAGAAAGGTACAGGCTAACACTGAGAAGATAATCATTCTCAATATCAATTAATTTTATTTATAGTACTCAAAGACAAGTATTATGTCCAAGTTAGGCATCTCATGGGCATCAAGATCAAGAAACTTCTTTATTTCATTAAGTGCTGACATTAGCAGAGCAGTGCATAATTATGAATACCAAGATAACAGACTAGTTGGGCTTCTCTCTTTCGTTTCCAGCACTGTAGCTGTATTGGGAGCTCCTAAGCTCAAAGACAGAAGGGGTAGGACCACGCTGATTAATTCAAAGCCTTTCATTCTTCAAACAGACTGTTTCAACACCGCTGTATCTTCAGACTCAGACTGGACAAAGACATAAGGCTGTCATTTGTAGTCAACCCAGTTCATGTGTTCAAGTCTCATTGGATAATTGGTTGAAAAGGACTTCAAAATTATTGGCTAATGAAGACAAGACATACTAATACAGATCTCAGCTTAATGTTACAAGGATAAGAATACAAAGAGTACCAATATAAACATTACTCAAGTGTAACTAATTAGAAGAAACGTGGCAGATTTAGTTCCCCACTTATGCCAAAGGGCTTCATTGTGTTCAGCATGTTGTGGATCCCTGTGGAACAGCAAATTGATGATGGCGACCGTCTCTATGAGCGGGTGAAATATATATTTTTCCTATTCTCTAGAGTTTTACTAATGTCGCCTGTGCATAATGTCTTGCATTAGCAGAGTTATTGCAGTCTGATGTTCAGAAATCTAGACCTTTTAGAGCTCTGCTTGTTTGGCCAACATAAACCCACACAAACAGCATAAGTTAGACTTCAAGGTGGGCTGCAGTTCGTAAGCTGTTGTTTTCTGAAAGCTACAGATGTAAAAACCTCTGTGTATGTATGCATGTACACCTGTTAGTGTTTCCCTGTCTCTGACAGGATTTTGGGGGGTGTAGCTACTAGACTCACATTATAGGCAGCCCCCAGGCTTGTATTTATCAGCCAGCTGATCTGAAATCCTGTGTAATGAGAACTGTACATGTGATCTGGGGTGGCTGAAATGGATTGTCGTATGTCTGTGTCCAGCCTGAGTGTTATGAAGACATAGTAGTGCTGTCAAATGATGAATCGATTAGTTTTAAAGCAGTTGTTTTACCTTTCTAAACATTTATCGCTCAAGCTAGATTACATTGTTTTATGCTATGCTAATTAATTCATTACTAGCTAGCATTTGGGTAGATGTTACCTGTAAGAAAATTAAGCTACTGGTACTTCGTGCCTCCTGAAATGGATTCATATGGAAATCAATGTTTTGAGGGACAATGTTTAATAAAGTGAAAATGCTTTATTGTCACGGCTCCCTGGAGCCCTGTACCCCTCCCCTCTCGTTTAGCTCTCCTCTCTCTTGCTCCCCTGCTCTGGCCTCTTACTCTATCTCCAGCTCTCAGGTGTTTGTGTGTCCGGGGTTTCCGGCAGGCATGGTCAGTGGTCAGTGCAGACTGTCATTATTTCATCATCTGCGATACTTAAGGACAGGCTTTTCCTCTACTCATTGCCAGATTGTTCAGTTAGCTACAAGTGGAAACACCAGGCTCTAAGTCTAAATGTCTCGAATTATCTCCTTGTGTGTGATTCACCTTTTTGCCTTCTCTCTGAGGGATTCCTCGGTGTAATGCCCTCCAGGTGGCTTTTTAACTAACAGACTAACTTCTGCTTGGACTCAGACTCATGGATGTTACCCCTCCGGCTTCACTGACTCAGACAAGCAAAAGACTGTAAGCTCTTTGCAAACTTACCAGCCTGCCTTGTGGTCTTTCTTCTGGTCTGCAACCATGACATTTATGACACTAATGTGTTTTGTGTGCTTTTTGGTTGTAGGTCTACACAGTCAATCTCCATAGATTTCATTAACAGTTACCTTTCTTTTTTACATTCATATTTTTGCATCTTCAGGGATATTCTTTAGATGATACACTTTTATTAATACTGAGTGACAAAGTTTTGTGTGATGGAATCTAATCTAAAGCCCTATTAGAGCCATAGTTTTGATATATTATCACCGTCTGAAGGTGCAGCTAACATTACGCCATTGCATTGGTTTCCAATCTACACAAACAAGCACATGGCCACAACTTGAATTTCAACAACTGAGATGACAAATTTATATAGTATATGAATATGTTTTGTGTACACAGATGTGGCAGTCACACAGGTAGGAATGCTTGCCGTGAAAATAGCAGTTCCCTCCCAATGTTTGAAAGCATCTTAAGCTATTTAGCTTGATTCTTTGTCATCTTTCTTTAATACTGGGTTTACACTGCTATTTCAAGGGCTCAGCTGTGTTTTGCGGGTGGTGCTCTGCTATCTTGTCTTTGTACACTAACTACTGAATCATTCTTTTTACTTCACTTTCCCTGCTGAAGCATTTCTTCGCAATTTCTTTGCAATAAGGGTCTTTGAAACAATTGTCAAAGGATCTTATGAACTGTAGGTTGAGTCACTTTTCTTGTGAAGCAGCTTCAGAATTGGATGTTTGTTTGAAATGCATATATCTATTACTGAAACAACAAAGTGTTTCCTTGCTGCTGCTATAATGAGAAAGAAAGAAATGTGAGCTTTTCAGTAATGAACGGATGCATACAGGTTATGATTATGGAACTATAGAATATTGATTAAATTGTGAGCCTTAGCTCTACTCTCCTAATACCTCTCAGACCTGGATACATTCATTATAACCAGTTCTTCATGTGGCCTTCTTCAGCCAGACTGCAGGAAGCTCAGCACTAAGCGTCACAGACCTCTGCACCAGTCCAGCGATATATTTTCTCCCTTTTGAGGGCATGCGGGCCAGGTGCTTTCAGTGGCTGCAGCAGAGCAGTAAATTCTGCAATGGTATCTGGTGATGATATCTATGACTGCTTGCTCACACACGCGTGCGCACACACACACACACACACACACACACACCTCTGTGCATGTGTACGAGCAGTTGGATGTCACCTTGCACAGATGGCCAGACTATTCTCCTGAATGGGGTGCTGATCTGTGTCACTCTTTACTTGTGCCAATGCACGCAACAAGAAAACATATTTACAAGTGACCACACACACACACACTTAAAATCATACACAATATGGTCAAAAGTGTGTGGAAACCTTTGCACTGCACCAATATGTGACTCCTGAAGAGCTCATTCCAAAACTACGGGCATTTTTGTGCCTCATCACCTTTCACTCTTCTGGTTTCAAGCTTTCTACCAGATTTTGGAAGCTGGCAGCAGATACTTGCTTTGCAGTGACAACAACAACCTATTATTTGGCTGGAACTACTGTTCTCCTCAGTGTGGTTTGGAAAACGGAAAGTCTGGTTGGAATGTCCTGGTCGGCTGCGGTCTTTGTGTACAGTTTGCTCGTTCTCCCTGTCTCCCAGAGATATGCTGTGTTAATTTAATTGGTGCTCTTAAATTGGCCACGGATGTGAGGTATATAATGTGTCAAAATAAAACACTCTATACAGGTATGCATGCTAAATGTGGCTTGTACTCTAAAGGGCTTCAAGTGTTCAGTAAGACTAGAAAAGCACTATATAAATGTAAGTTCATTCCATATCCCATAAAAGTTTAACATAGAGTTTGGGCCCTAAAACTAAAGCGTAAGTACTTTAATCCTGCATTCTTTCTGATAGCCAGCAGTAGGGGGACTTCTGTGGTTGCAACAAGTCTGAGAAAATAACTATTTCTCACTTGATTTATTTCATCACTCAACACTTTTCTAATGAGCTCAACCACCAGATTCAAGTCCTATTTAATACAGCATGTTTTTCATTTTGTAAATTAGTGTCTCAATTAAGATTAAAATAGATCATAATGCAGCGTATGTTTTAGGGCCAGCTACCTGGTGATAGACAATTTGCAACCATACAAGTAGGGATTAAAGTGGGACGTGACTTTCTAGAACAGTAACCTGGCACATTCAGTGAATGAGTGATGAAATTAATAGGCAGTAAAATACATAACAATATGAACTGAGTCCATTTTTCGTGTACTGCAGCCTGGTTTCCAGCTGATGCCATTGAGCTATTCCCTCCTGCGCTCTCTACACATAGTTTTCTTTATTCTCATTGCCTTCAGGCATTCACACGGGCTGATGGACAGGTTACAGTTGTGATACTTCAGCTACTGCTGCAGAAGGAGAGTGAGTGAGTGAAGGGGAGTGAGCATAGACCGAGTTAGTGTTTTCGAAGCAGATGCAAATTTCAGATGCATTGTATGCATTTGAAATTTGCTGAATCCACAACGTGCTAGCTAACAGAAGGCAGGGCAGACTGTGCTGTTGATTAGCACTGATAGGTTAGGTTTGAGGGCACAGTCATCATTTTGAAATTAAGTTCATTCTCTTGAGTATCACTTACCAAATGTTGCCATTACATTGGTTGTATACTAGGTACTGTTTGGAAAGCAGCCCATGTATCATGGGCCCATAGTAAACCTCAGAGCCACAACAGCAGCACAGGTCAGGTTCTTGTTCACAAGAAAAACTGTGCAACTACATGAGATCTTACGGTTCCCCCACCAGACCAGTCCCATTTTAACCTTTGCATACACATGTGCAGTGTCCTCAGTTACTGCCAGATTTGCTTGTGACATCCGGTTTCAGAAAACCAAGAGAGCAAAGGTCTGCAAACGGCCGGATGACATCTCTGTGACTGTTTTTGTCTTTTATATACAGTCTATAACTAGAAAGAGCAACAATAGCTACAAACCAAGAGTATGCCAAAGTACAGTACATCATAGACTTCAAACTAAGTCATTGCTATGTTGGTGTTTTGAAATGAGCAAGAGCTGAATCTGACATTGCACAGGGTAGCAATTTGTGAATCACATAGTAGGTATATCCAAAAACATATTCTCTCTTATTATCATTGGTGACTTTGTGATGGGAGCAAAGTATGCAAACCTGCCTTAAGGTTGTATTCAATAAAACTTGAAACTAGTGATCAGGAAAGCGTTTACTGAGGTCGCAGAGCAAGGTAGATGGGAGCCATTTCCCAACAGGGGGTATTTTTGTTTTCCCCTGCTGGTCATTAAAAAAAATGCAGGTCTGCAGCACTTCTACAGTGACCACTTTTCTGACTCAGGAGCTTCATCCATTTTTTTAAACACAGTCTGTGGTCCACATAGAAAAGATTTCCTTGAAATAAGTCGTGTTTATTTGTGACTGTGTCAGGAAGACGTCCTCTGGCTCTGCTCACACCTGTGACTCATTTGTGCTTGGCTGCAAGGCTTACAAAATTGATCTGATATGCACACACATGTACATGCATGTTAGTACCTATAGCGCTGTGTGTCAGATTCCTTTTATAGAAGCAAGCACACACACATCATGGGGGTGAGAGAAATCACCAAAATACCACTTTCACCCACATTTGTACTTGTATTTTTAGTGTGCACGTTTGTGCATGACTGTGCTCACTAGCCTCTTTAGTTTTTTCCAAAGACATTATAACATTTACCTGAAAAATTAAAGGGACCACCTGAACCCTCAAGGTGATCGGTGTCTCTCTTATGTTGTGGGTGGCATTTGCTGACATGGTTTGGGTCCACTTGCTTCTTTAGAGGGAAGACTCACTTAAAACCAGTGTGTGATTGCATTTATCTACTGATGATACATTTCTGTTCTGGTCTCTTTCCAATTATATGAAACAAGGGGTCACCAAATGGTTTGAAATGTGGAAAAACATCCTACATCCCTGATGTAGAAATCTTTGTCTTTAATGGTAAATGGACTGGTACTTATACAGCTCTTTTCTACACACTCTGATGGCTAAATCAGGGGCAGCTCAGAGTTCAGTTCAGTTCAATTGCCTAAGGATACGCTGACACTGTAGACTAGAGAAGCCAGGGATCAAACCACTTACCTTCCAATTTAGTAGACAACCCGCGCTATCTCCTGAGCCACAGCCACCCGTTTTGCATATAAAAATGCAGTTAATAGACACGGAAATGAAAACAGCAGCAGTTTGAGGAGATGTATTCAGGTTTAAGAGTTATGAGAAGAGTGAATGGGAATATAGAGCTTTAATCAATAATCAGTGCTAGCCATTATCATAACTGGTAGCATCCAGTCATAAATTATTTGTTTCATCCTCATCATAAGAACAGCACTGAAAAATGTAATCCCTTTTTTTTAGGGTTGCACACCAAACAAACACTCAATTCTGTGGATATTTCACTTGGTGGCCTCAATTCTTAAATCACAAGCAGAACAAAAACTATGGGGAAAGGGAATGAACTTAGAGAGCTGAAAGGCTGAGGAAAGAACCACGGCTAAGTTAGGAAAAAAAACTAATTGTCTGACAACTAATGCATCAGAAAGGCGCTCCGACTGCACCGCAGCAGCTTGTGCACAATGTTGCACACAAATGCAGCTATTTATAGCACCCTGAATTAATCCTCCAATGCATACGTTAATGAATAAAAATGAGAGGTTTCACAAAATGTATTACACACTGATTTTTCTTATTTTTTTTTTTTTAACGAGGCAGTTTGAGAATGGTGAATTCTACATATTAATACAGAGTAGGTGTGTGTGTGAACAGAAAATAATTATAAAGATGAGAAATGCAAGGTCTGTGAAATTAGCTGTTTTTGCGATCAGTTCTCTCTTACCTTATTTTCATTTCCACTCCACGGTGTTAAGCTCCACTTGCTCTAAACAAACACAGGTATGCAGATTACTTGAGGGGTACGCACACTCTCATCACACATTTTTTCTTTATAACTACCAGTTTATGCACGGTAAATGGTATATGCATGGTTTTTTTTAGTGGGTACACTCTCTCAGTGCTATGGAACAGCGAGGGGAGATGTTGGACTGACACATCAGGTGTAATCAAAAAGTTTCTGCTTGGTTTTCAGGGTGGCTGCATTTATTTATATATTTTTGATCACTCCATATAAGTCCCAGTGTGTTCCCGTGCACTTGTGCCTTTGCAATAGCCACAGATCTGCATTTTCTTTCATTGTCAGGTAGTGGTCAAAGTCACTAAGAAGAGTTTTCCATTTTCAATGCAATGTGTGCTGGCGCATCACGGCGAGCACTACAGTTCAGGCTTTGGTTGCCAGCAGACTGGCGCTGTCAGCCGTGGTTTGGATGGAAGATGCCGACTTGTCTGCAAATACTATTTATTCACTCAGTTGAAAAAGTGTGATGCAAACCAGAAATGGAGAATATTCCTCTTCAATTGTGCCTTAGTGCTGCAACCAACACAGTTGTAGACAAGTCTGGATCTTCCATGTACACTCCAGGTGACTGTGACTGCTACAGACCAAAATGTCTGCAATAATGTTTTTCAATGCAGCACTGTATAGCTCTCTCACTTGGCAACAGCAAGCAATCGCCAGCAACCACTCACAAACTGGTCAGGAAACACACATTTTTCCCTAGCAACCGGTGGTTACCAGTGAGTCACTGACCAGTCTCTAGGCTTGCATGACTGGGGCCTTAAAAATCTAGCAATTGCCATCAATGTCCAGCAACCGCTTGTCAACAGGTTGGAGAATAAAGATTTTGCCCTTGTGATTGGTGGTTGCCAGATGATCACTGATGTGTGTCTAGTCCAAAGGGTCTAAAAAAATTAGAGAAGACAAAATGTCTTCACTTTGATGGTTTAAAACTCCAACTGCTGGAAATGTGTTAAGTTTCATATATATAAACAAATATATTTTTGGTTCCTGTGACAAATAACTTTAGTGACTTATCAACTCATGTTGCTTGGATGAGCCGTGTTTGAGAAAGCTGCAACACGTAATCGGACCGGTGTGCACAATCACAGCTTGAATTGTTACTTTTTATATCCATAAGTGTACCTTTTGAATAAACTTCCTTTGCTGGAAGCAGACTGTACCCCTTATGATCTGCATTATTCAGTTACATGATCTTGTTATGGACATTGCCAACTGAACTTCACTTATGCTCACTTTTCTTTAGAAATAATTTATTTGGCCCAACTGTCCCACAAAAGATTGATTTGGCAAAAGGACAGAAGACTGAATTTTGCAGCTCAGTGGGGAAATGAGGAAGAAATTAGTAAAGAGGACCATGTCATCCTTTTTATGCTTCAGTAAACATAAGCAGGAGACAAGATAAAGTTTGGCATTTACATTTCCTATTTATGGACACTATGTCAGGATAATTAGGGACTGGAAAAATTAGTGAGCATAGCAGTGAAAGGACTAAGAGTTTTTTTTACCTTCCTGACCTTCGTTTCTCTCTAAGCGCATTCAAATGTGGTGCTGCGCATTAAAATATGACCATTAGGACTCCCACTGTCATAGGAAATGATGTCATCTTAATAACTTCTTCAAAAAGTAACAACTACACGTTATCTTTGCAATGCAAAGTCTAAATGATGTCTTAAGCTTTTAACTTGCACGACATCCTACGGTGTGGGGTGATGGGGAAACACAGACGCACACGTAAAACATGGATCTATTTTGGTAATGGGGTGAAATGCCCCCAGCAATGTCACTACGACAGCTTGTTTGCCGCATATGTGTCCTCATTTATCACTGTATGCTGAATATGTGATTTTGTCTTTTCTCCTCCTGCATCAATGCAGGTTCACTGTGCACACATGGAGGAGAGGGATGTTGTCTGAGATGCCAGTGTGGAAGTAGGGTGGAGGGTGTGTATAATTATCTGCTCCAGTGCATTAGCCTTTGGAAACCGAGACATGGGGAGAAGACAGAAGTGGGGAGAGAGATAAAGTAGGGGGGCATAATGTGTAAGATTGAGCTGGGAAGAAGAAGAGTGGAAGAAGAGCATTACGTGCAAGACTGAGAGAGTGGGAAGGAGTAAAGCGAACCTCTAGATATTTCATTTCAAACTGCACAATATTAATGTGCGTGAGATACTTTGCCAGAAAATGTGCAGCCATAACTAAATTATGGACTTGCACCAGTGGAAATGGATGTGATGCTGTTTCCCACATCTATATTTGACATTACTTTTATCATCTGTGTAAGGTTAGCTGGTTTTGTATGCACTTTGTGAGCCTGTGTGTGTATTTATTGTCATGGCAAAATGCGGTCCTTCAGTGTGTATAAGATACAAAATCATGAAACCACACAACCAGAAAAATAATCTACTCTTTGGCTCTTATAACAAAAAACAAATATTTGGCACAGGGAGTGTGCCTGTTCTGGTTGTGTCACTTTTTGTTCCCACTGTTTCTAAACAAAGTCAACATCTGGCTCATTAGTGCTAATGTTGTCACAGCAGAGCTGTAGAGAGCATCTTTGAAGGAAACTCCACTGGGACTTATTCTTTCAAACTTTGTGGCCCAAATTCATCTGTCTGGAGAAAAACCTGTTAGCCCAGAGTAACAGGTTACCTGTGGTTTGCCTGGCTGTTGAAGAAGTGCCTGGGCCCACAATGAAAATCCCACATAGAAGCAGCAGAAATGAAACAAAACAAATCTCATTTTTTTTCAAACAGAAAAAAATTCCAAACAACAGATGCTGCTGCTGTATTTGTTATTTTGTTGCATCCCTGCTCTTTTGCCTTCATCAGCTTCATCCTCTATGTTTTGATCTCTAGTTTCCCTGTGTTGTGCTTTGTCTAGTCCACATCTTTGTTTCTTTGTCTGACTTCCTGTTTTATTTTGATAGTCTTCTTGTTCTTCACATCCCATTTCAATAATCACATCCAGCTGTGATCCCCACCTGTTACTTGTTTCCTGATTGTCTGTTTATGTATTTAAGTCCTGAGTTTCCCCTGCTTGTTGTCGCGTCATCATAGTTGACGTTGCTGTTTGTTCCAGTTGTGTACTTTTGGTTCTGGATTTATGTTTTTTTTATTTAGTTCATGTCTCATCAATACAAGTCACGTTGGAGTTCTTTGTTTATACTCGGTAAATTAAGCCTAAGTTAAAATTAAGCTTTTCGCCTCGGGTGTCCTGCATTGAGGTCCTCAGCCTGCCTGCCACAGCAGTACATGACACAACGTGGATATGTGTTGTTGGAAAAGTCCCGAGAAAGGTCTTTTTGTTACCAGTGGTTAACAAACTGTTATAAAACGCAGACTGCAGTGAGGCTTATTTGTGATTTTGGATGAAAGATTTGGAAGAAGAATGTGAAGTGTGAATCACAGATAGACAGCAGATGATAACTTCCTTTATTTAACTACAAGGGTGCTCCCATCTGTCTGTCTTATGCAAATAAATAAATACCAGACACCCAAAAAGGTATAATAAAACCACTTTTACAGTGAGATCGGTCTTTGGCATGTATATATATATATATATATATATATATATATATATATATATATATATATATATATATCTTACTTGAATTTTAGTGATAGATCTCAAAAAGGGGCAGATAAAACCTTGAGATCTGTGCTGACCGTAATCATACAGAAATTAATACATGAAAAACATATTCATTCATATTGGTACTGTATACATAGTCACCCATTTTCAGAAGCTCAAAATTTTTTATTCTTTTCTTTTTTTAAGCTGATTCCAAGTGTTGAACTTGCATTTGGTAGGTCTTCACTGGAACTCTCAATATAAGGTGCATAGCAATGCAAATGAAAGTGGCCATCATTCAGAGAGACAGCAAAAACTTTAGGAGTGGCCAAATCAACAATCTGGTACACTGTTAAAAAGAATGAAAACGTAACGCCAAACAACCTAAGAGACCAAAGAAGACAACTAAAGTGGATAAATGAAGAATTCTTTCCTTCACGATAGCTAACAAAGTCAAGGACCCTCAAGGAGGTAGGGGTGTCATTGTAAACATTTACAATCAAGAGCCACCTTCATGAATGTAAATACAGGAGGTTTACAACACGGTCCATACCACTGATTACAATCACGTAACGAGAAGGCCGGATTAGACTTTGCCAGAAAACATCCAAGAGAACTAGCACAGTTCTGGAAAAGGTCTTTGGACAGATGAAATCATAATCAACTAGGGCCATATCATGATGATGTTTATTGATGACAGAATTAGCAGGATGAATTGTGACATGTACAGGGTTATACTTTATGGTTAGGTTTAGTCAAATGCTGCAAAACCAATCAGACAGCATTTCACACTGCATATGGAAAATAAACCAAATTATACTGCAAAAGCAGCCCACACGTTTCTCAAGGTAATGAAACGGGATATTCTACAGTGGCCAAGTTAGTCACCTGAGCTCAGCCCAATAGAGCATGCTTTTCCATTACTGAATACAAAACTAAAGGCAGAGGGACCCAGAAACAGTAAAGGCATAGAAGACCATCACAAGAAGAAACAGCATTTGCTTGTTATGTTGGTTTTTTTTCCTTTTTTAAATTTTTTTTTAATGTTTTTCCAATTACTTTTGGGCCTTTGAAAATGGGGGACCATGTATAAAAATGTCTGTAATTCTTAAACAGTTCACACAATACTTTTGCTAAGCCTCCTGAACTGAAACCAGAAGTCTGCATTTCAGTTACATCCTGATTGCTTGATTTAAAACTAGATTCACTGTTATGTACAGAGGCAACATTACATAAAATGCATCCAAAAGCCTATGGACTTAAGTGTATGTAACGCCAATATAACAGTAGGGTTAACAGCAAATTAACTCAAATGTGAGTTTGCTGAGAAGATGACAGAATGGTGTATTGTCACACTGAAACCCCCTTAATCCATCATCCGAAGCAGCCGGAGCCTCTGCAGCCAAGCGCAACAGCTTGTTTGCTTGGTTTGGGCAAATAGGAAAGAGAAATCAATAAAAAGAAGAAAATACAAAATAATTTTCTCATTCATGCCTCTGCAGCAGATGACACAGGCGATGTAGATTCCAGTGTAATAGTTCTGTCCATTGGTGATGGACACTCAGTGACAGCGGTGACGTCAGGCAATAATGACCTGTCCATTCAAAGCAACACGTGATTGTTATTCAGCAAACATGTAGTCACTGTGGGCCCCTCTGCAAGCCAGACTCAGCCCTGTACCCTGCAGCTAAAGATAGCGCCATTCAACACAGATGAAATGAGATCTGAAAAAAGTGAAAACCTAAACAGCCGGGAGATAAAACTGCGTGCCTGTTGTTCACAAGAATGGCTCTTACCACAGCAGCGAGGCCAGGAAAAGAAAAAGCCACAACAATGCAGAGGTGCCATTACCAGTGTTGTTACGTGCAAATGCAGCATTGCAGTGGGTTATATTTATCACTAATGAGATAAATAATGCTATTTGTCCAGAGTTTAGCCCTGGAGTACTACATCAGCTCAGAGAAATGAGAATTCTGAGGTTTAACAGCAAAAACAATGCTGGGAGGGAAGTGTACAGCAAAAGAGGCCCACGCATGAGCAAATGAGATGAATGTCACACAGGTAAATGCTTTAAAATACCCTCACACATGCTTGTAGAGACAGCATGATACGTAAATAAAATTGATCCTGAAAACGCCATTAAGGTTGAAAGCCTGGAAAAGAAAAAAAGACAGCGTGAAAATGAATGGACAGTCGAAACAAGTAAGCAGGAACTTAATTGGCTGGGAAACCGCATGAAAAGACCCCAAACGCTACTAGAGGAACTTCAGAAATCACAACAGCTGCAACTCATCTGACTGTAGCATGCAAATGAATCAATAACAGACAGACAGATACAGGAGGCCATCCGTCAGCTGAGGCTCCCTGGCTCTTACAGGACTTCCAGTTAACAACCGATTCTTTGTTGGCTAACAAATAGCACTTATAGAAAATTCCAGTGGATATGCAGAAATAATGACAGCTGGTCACTAAATTTATGGCTCGTATTTACTTTAATTGCCAATTACAAAACCAGTATGTGTTGTATTGTTTCTCACTGAGGTACAGCATTGACGTAATTCAATTGTTTATTTTCTTTGCTTTCTTATGGATCTTATCCCTCTTTCTCCCTGGCTGTGGAGCTGCATTCATCTCTTTATTAAGTATGGCTGCTCCTGCATAATACACCTATCAGCCACAACTTTAAAACCACTGCCAGGTGAAGTGAATTGCATTGATTGATTGATTGATTAAAATAGCACCTGTTAAGGGGAGGGATGTATGAGGGAGCAAGAAAAGAGTTGATTCTTGAAGTACTGGAAGCAGGAGAAATGTACGATCAGAAGGATCTAAGTGAATTAAAGAGTGGAGCAAAAACTTTGGTCGTATGTTAGATTCATGGACTGTTCATAACAGAGGGGCACAGCCCCAGTGCTCCCAACGAATGTGTCTGCAATGGGCATGCGCGTGTCTAAAGTGGACCTGGGTCAGTGGAAGAAGGTGGCCTAGTCTGATGATGCCATCATGCGGATTAATTTCCTGGGGAGTACGTAAGACAAGCTGACGGCGGTAGTGTGATGCTCTGTTATGCTGGGAGACCTTGGCATGCACGTGGCCTTCTGGCATTCATGTGGATGTTACTTTGACATGTACCGCCTACATAAACACCGGTGCAGACCACATATACCCATTATGGCAACATCCTTTCTGATGGCAGCGACCTCTTACAGCTGAAAGACACACTGTGCTACAGTGCAAAAAAAAAAAAAAATTACTCAGGAAGGGTTTAAGGATCATAATAAATGGTTTGAGACACCTTACAGAGGTCTTGTGAAGTCTATGCCTTCGGGTCAGAGTTTTTTTTGCATTACAGTGGACACCTACACAATACTAAGGCAGGTGGTGGCTGTGTATAGAGATAGATGGGAGAACCTAGTGGTGTGTAACAAGACTGTGCCACCTTAGAAGATTTTATGCAATAGAGAATTTGTGGCAAATGTACTTTAAATGCAACATAAATTATGTAACCCTGTGTGAATAAAAAAAGACATTTTTTTTAGCCACTTTGTAAGAGCATCATGTTATCATGTTTATGACACAAAAAATGACAATTTTGTAAGTGCTCATAACTTTTTGTACACTTTCTTAGGTTTGTGGTTACCAGCTCTACCTGTACACGGTCATATTTTGAATGCAATTTCTTTTCCAAAAAATACTGCAGGTAACAAAATTTTAGTTATTGCAAATTCTTTTGGGCATGACAGTCATGTAGTGAAAGTCTGCTATTGTGAAATCCTCAGGGTGCAGTTTGAATTACACTTCTCCTGAAAGGGCTCAGCAGGTGGGCATCTGAAATGAAGAATCTAAGGTCTCAAAAAAGTGAGAGGATGCTTCCAAAGCTTTTTTTTTTTTGGTAGAAATCCCTACAAGATCCAGTACCACCTACTCGTGGTATTGGATATTCTTTTCCATTATATGATACATCATATTAAACCACAATATAAAAACCCTCACTGGCCAGTGCAACTTCAGTAATGTGGTCATATGTTTTTTTTTTAAAAGTCTATTATTTGAAGGTGATTTTCGGTTGTGAAAATGTTGCAGTATGATTCAGATCCACCTCTTTAGAGTCACCTGACAGCCTTCTATCAAAGCCTGTCAGCTTACATGTCACACAGAGCAACATCACACTCGAAAGAGGCCTCTAAGCCCTTCACATGAGGGTGATTTCTGAATTGAAAGCACGAAGCTTCACGGTTCAAATGGTGTACGCTACATGAAGATACCAACACCACAGTGAGAATGGCAGCAGTAGGTCCTACTGTGCATTAGGGTGAGCAAGAATTCAACTTGGAGAAAAACTGTGTGAGAAAAAACACAAAAACAGTTTCTTATGTTTGTGGTTACAAACATTCAAACAAGCATAAGTAATGAAAAAATAAAATAACAACACAAGATGGTGTATGTTTCTGCAGTGATGCAAAATACTAAGCAAGCTTTTGATCTGTTTACTCACTGAACTCCGTGTTGCTGCTGCGACGGTGTTGAGACAAAAATGCAGCATACTGAAACCAGCTGGAAATAAAAAAGTGAGTAAAAATCAGATTTTTTTTTTTTTAACATCTCATAGAGAATGCAGTGCTGTAGTTCTGTTCTCCCAGAGAACCTGTGACCTTTCCCTGGCAGCCTGGCTGGTTGGGCAGACACCACAGGGCCAATTTATTGGCAGGCACAAGGCTGAGGAAACACAATTAACTGGCAGAGGACCTCACACCCGGAACCAGCCCTCATTTAAAAACACACACATACACATACACACACCTCTGTAGCCTCAACCCCTCTCTCTGTTTATCTCCGCTCCACTCAGGAAATGTCTGCACCTACAGCACTGATCTATGGCGTGTTCCTGCAGTTGGTAGTCATGCATGTCATTACGCTGTGTGGAGGTTTTATCTGGCTGTAGTTCTCTCCCCCACCCCTTAGGAGGGGAGGAAGACTGGTTCCCTGTGGGCTCCTGTGTGTGTTCAGAGGGAGAACATGCATTTTTAAAACGCAACCCTGAGCTCACTGCTGTCCTGTTCCTTTCCTGCTGATTAGCCAAGGATACGGGGGATTATCAGGGCCGGGGGACAAAAATACAGAGAAGAATGAGGGAGGAAAAAAAATGCAAGCATGGTGGTTTTAAAAGAAGGTTTTCTTTTGAACACTTTGATGGGCGTGTGGCACAGGGGACATGCATGTTGGATGCCCTGTGGCAAAACCTTTGGCCAAAGACTCAAAAAAACCCCAAAAAACATGCAGTGACTCACAAGTAAAGGAAGAGCCAGAGCTATACCCACAGTGTGCTTAATAGTTAAACACATCCTTGGGATACTACTAGATTTATTACATAACACTACAAATTATGTTGATGTGAATCCTGTAGCGACATCCACTTCATCTTAGCCTGAATGATATTAACAGGGTGGGAAAAGTCATATAAAATACCCGAATACCCATAAAACATAACATAACCAACACTGCACATTTAATCTTTGTGGAGGATTATTTGCATAATTATTTTGTTAGGAAGCAATAATTTTAGCATGATGTACCAAATAAACTACTAACAATATGTTTATAGACTTGTTAAAAACCCTGCCTACATGCTGGGGTAATATGATACCTTTTTATGTTCTATATTCTTTCTAATTCTTTATTCTCTTCTTATTCTTTATTAGGAACTTTTTGTATGTCAGTCTGACTTCATTTTTTTAATGTTGCACATATAGCAGTAATAAACCTGTATAAATAACATAGCAACTATATATACATTTTTACTGATAACTGTGCTATTAAAACACACTAATAAAGTTGCAGTTAGTCTGTTGTTACACTGCTAAACGAAGCACAGAGACATGCAAGGACTTAATTCTTAATATAATTCCTGCTACATTTGCCAGAAAATCCAAAGGATGTAATCCAAATGTAAAAGAAGTCAAGATTTTAAACGAGTTTATTCTAAATGTTTTAATGAGCGAGGTGCCCATGCTGCTGTTTCTTGTTTCTGCAAAGAAACCAAAGAAAACATGCCCTGCACTGCTGCACGGAACACAGCAATGGCAGATTTGTAGCCTGCTTTTGTTGCAGCTATTTCTCTCTGTGTTGTGAGCAAAGAGCAACTTCCAAAGTGTAAAAATGAAGCCAACACAGAAGTGCCAAAACTGGTGCATTATCGAGCATTTATAATAGATTATCTGACTGATATTATGGCCGTCTGTAAGGTACAGACCGCCCGAGAAATTTGTGTTTCAGTTTTGGTGAGCGAAATTCTTGTTTTATTAGTCTGTCACTTAGCTTTAATTAGCCTAGCTGATATGTGTGTCTGTGCAGTGCAACTGTACAGTTCATGAATGCAGCTTGCCAACCAAGCTGGGTAGCATTAGCTCACGAGTTAGTGTGCCATCCTTTCATTGATATACAATACATCCAGGCTTCAAAAAATCAACACGGCAGAAGCCAAGACACTAATGTTTAAGCTTCAGAATTTCCAGAACCAATTGGTGACACCACAGTAGCCACGTTTTATACTGTCTATGATTGATCATCCATTCAGTTTGGACTCTACAGTTTGAAGCCTCATTAGCATTTTGGACACCAACATGTTGGTTTTAGAATAAAATAGAATAGAATAGAATAAGAATAGAATAGAATGCCTGTATTTGTCATACAGAATGTACAATAATATTGGATGAGTCAAAAGTAACCATATTTGAAGAAAAGGGTAGAATGCTATATTCTAAGCTAAGGCTGGTTAGTAAGATGCATTCTTAAACTGTTTAGATAAAACACACAGAAAGTAATATATTTTCTGCTAAATGCTAAGTAACAGACAAGAAAAACATACAATATAATTTGTCAGGTAATTCCATTAAAGTGCTCTAAAAGGACCCAGCAGGAAAAAAAAAACACAGTGGCGGCATCGAGTTCAGTGACTTGAATCACTTAATCAAAAAACATGAAGCAGGTCTACAGTGCAAAAAGTAGCAATATCCATTTGCAGATTTTTTTTTTCATTTGTTTCAAGAACACTACACTTTAGGGATTCCAATTAAAGCCAGAATCAATTGGTACAAAAGAGGTTTTTGCTGTAACACCAATTTCTCTTGGGGACCTTGCAGGGAGTCCGATTTTACCTGTGTGGTCAGTCCATGAGAACTGATCACACAATGCATTCTTGGGCTGGCAACAGGCAAAAAAAGAAGAAAAAGAAATATTATTAGTGAAATATAGGTGAAGTCTGAACATAAATCAGCCAGAACCATCATCAGTGGCTCCTCACACCCCCATCGTGAACTGTTCTCCCTGCAGGCCTCTGGAAAGAGGTTCTGCAGCATTCGGCGCATATATATATCAACAACATACCAGTATAAACACTGGACAGATTTCTAGGAGAAGCACTCTAAACCGTTAAATCCCAGGTTCAGTTGTCCAGCCTGGAACATCTGCTGCATATCCTACCCTTCTGTCTCTCTTTACATTCACTGCCAAATCAAGAGATAATGATGCCTTAAATATAATAGATGGATGGATAAATAGATAGATGTGTTCCAGAAGTTATTATTTCCTTGTATTTTTTAAATTCAACATAAACATCAAGAGCTTTTATTTATTTATTTATTTTTTGCATAGTCTGGGATACAGGTGTAGGGGGTGGTATTACATGTTCAGCATACAGCTTGGATTTGCAAATTTACACAATTACATTTCAAGTTTAAACAGTTTAAAGATGCTCATTTCCAGCTCCATATTTTCATTCTGGAACTCCAGAGAGCTGCTTTGCATAATTCACAGTTTAAAAATACAGAGCCGCCTCCTCCTTCATCCTGTGTCTGAAACATGCTGTAAAAACACCTTTCCCTCCCATGGAGGAATGCTATTCAGATTGGCTGCCTCTCATAAACATACAGTAAGTGCCCAGATCCAGAGATGTGTGTCTAACATGACCATATTAGGGATATCTCTTCTCTATGGCATCAAGACAGATCCAAGAGCAAAAAAAAACCAAACCTCTTGGCTCTATAGCCTACGCTGAGATAACGTATGTATGCTGAGCTCATTATTTAAAACTTTGGCATCTATCATATAACAGTATCTATAAGGCAGCAAATATGAAAATGCGTAATAGGTCCACTTTAAGAATACATCTAGAACCTGTGATCATTTTAATCACTCTTTGTACGATTTTAGTAATTCTGTATCTAAAACTGAATTATGCTCTTTTAGTTGTGAATAATTAATGATGAACATATATTAAATATTTCATATGACCTTCAGTGTGTTGAATGAATGTACATGCAGGCCTTTTTACTTCTTTTCTGCTGAAGGGAGAAAATTATCTGTTTTCACCTCAAAACTATTAGTTGTGCATATGAGGATGACTTTCTGTCAGCCATGGTCAAAATGCAGATTAAAAATAAGTGGTATACTCGAAGCCTCTAGTACACCGAGAATTTGAGAGAAACATATTTGTAGTGTCTGAATTTTCCAATGTGGGGAAAGGAAAAGGTGTCATTTTAAGAACTTTAAGTACCACTGAACTGTGTGTGTGTGTGTGTGTGTGTAAGGGGAAAAAAAGCGTGTCAGACCTTCAAAACATGACTGAAGGGATTCTTTCAAATTTGAAGCCAAGTATTTGATAAGTTTTAATTCACTAGCTGATAAAAAGTAGAAGAGGGAAGGCAAGTGAAGTGTCAGTTTAGCTTTCATTCAGTGGAAACACGGTGCTATTCATACTCGTTTTGTTGGTTATAAAATGATTGCTTGAAGCTGCAGCATCACCCCTTCAGAACATATATCAGGTGAGTTTCACGATTAAAACAGACAGCTGCAGTCTTGTCAAAAGGTGAGTTCCTGCTTACAAGCTGGTCCTCTGTAAGCCCACAATGGGAAAAAAGTGGGAAACCCTGGAATACTTCCTGACACTACTGAAGCCAAACCAATACATAATTAAAATTAATAATATTTAGATGCAGAATGTAGTGTGGAAATAATTACATTACTTTATGAATAAGGGAAACAGGGATTTATATTTTAAATACTCCTTGGGTTTTTTTTCTTAAAAAGAGTTTGTTGCCATAAATTGTATAGCCAAATGTTTAGTCGACTCGAGAATAGGTCTACACACAAAGAACACAGAGAATTAATAACATTTCCATTGAACTGCTTCGCAATGACAAATTTACCTGCCTCCACATGGTATCAATAACACGAATTGCTTCTGAGGTCAATCCGTATTGTTTTGTCAAATGCACGTTTGAACAGGCTGAGCTCATTTATCCTGCAGCCAAGACAAGTCGAGCATCCCATTTCTTGACTTGCACAGATGCAACCCTCTCAGTGGTCTCAGTCAATATGGATTTGATCAAATGTGATGCCTCTGCTGCTGCGATTAATCTCTGCCACCTTTTTTTTTCCTGGTCCCTGTCTGCCGCCCACTTACATCCCAGCATCCCTATGAAGCCAGCCGACTGACAGCAACATAAGTCACGAGGCTGCATTAAAAACACATTAGGCCAGCGGAAGAAATTAAGGTTGGACTTCTCTGATAGAGAGTACCTGCTCTGGAATGAACTGAGTGCCAACGTTCTCACCATCGCCTCTCTGACAATGTTGTGACTTATGGACTCACTGAATGCACTCCCAAGCACTTTTAGGGAGTCTAGGCAATATGAATATATTGGATTTATGAGACCGCAAAGGATCACTGCACTTCCTCTTTCCCTCTACAGTTTTTCTTCTTTGAAGGAAGAGTCAAAGGGAAGGCATTGTTCAACAAACTGAAGGAGCTGACCGTGGCAGCTGGGCATCATCAAGTAGCTTTCCCTCCAAGAAAGTGATAGTTTAGGAAACTCTGTAGAAAGTAACAGTTTGTAATGCCCATTAGTTACACTAATAATGTAATACTCAGATTTTTCCTGCTCAACAGAGTTTAATTAATGCAGCCCTCATGCAGTTCTTGTTTTTGCCAACAGGATACGCACACACGCACACACACACACACACACACACACACAAACAAACTGACAGCGATGCTGGTTTCTTCTTTTCTCCTCCTGCCATCCCCCCAAAACCCCATCCCCATAGAGACGGTGCCTGCTCCCAGACCACCAAAAAACAAACCTAAAATCAGCAGAAAAATATTTAAGCATAAAAATTCAAAAACAATAAATAATATAGCTTCATCAACTGCACAAAAGAATAAAACAATTAAATGTGGATTATTAAACACTAGGTCTCCCTCTTCCAAATCCCTGTTAGTAAATGAGCTAATAATTGATCAACATATTGATTTATTGTGCCTTACAGAAACCTGGTTACAGCAGGATGAATATGTTAGTTTAAATGAATCAACACCTCCGAGTCACACTAACTGTCAGAATGCTTGAAGCACAGGTCGAGGTGGAGGAGTAGCAGCAATCTTCAATTCCAGCTTAGTAATTAATCAAAGACCCAGACAGAGTTTTAATTCTTTTGAAAGCCTGACTCTTGGTCTTGCCCACCCTAATTGGGAAATTCAAAAACCTGTTTTATTTGTTATTATCTACCGTCCACCTGGTCCTTACTCAGAGTTTCTGTCTGATTTCTCAGACTTTTTATCTGATTTAGTCCTGACATATGGCATAGAAACTGAAGACCTAACAGTATTCCCTGAAAGCCCCCTCCTGTCTGATCATTTCTTAGTAACATTTACATTTACTTTAATGGATTACACAGCAGTGGGGAATAAGTTTTATTACAGTAGGAGTCTTTCTGAAAGTGCTGTAACTAAGTTTAAGGATCTAATTCCTTCATTATTATACTCTTCAGTGCCATGTGCCAACACAGTGCAGAGCAGCTACCTAAACTCTGCTCCCAGTGAGGTAGATTATCTCATCAATAGTTTTGCATCCTCACTGCGTACGACTTTGGATACTGTGGCTCCTCTGAAAAGGAAAACCTCAAATCAGAAGTGCCTGACTCCGTGGTATAATTCACAAACGCGCAGCTTAAAGCAGATAACCCGTAAGCTGGAGAGGGAATGGTGTCTCACTAAAGTAGAAGATACTCATTTAGCCTGGAAAAAGAGTTTGTTGCTCTATAAAAGAGCCCTCCATAAAGCTAGGACATCTTACTGTTCATCATTAACTGAAGAAAATAAGAACAACCCCAGGTTTCTTTTCAGCACTGTAGCCAGGCTGACAAAGAGTCAGAGCTCTGTAGAGCCGAGTATTCCTTTCACTTTAACTAGTAATGACTTCATGAATTTCTTTACAAATAAAATTTTAGACATTAGAGAAAAAATTATTCAAAACCATCTCCAAGATTTATCTTCATGTTCGGCTGCTTTCAGCACTGCTGGTATTTGTTTAGACTTTTTTTGCTCCAGTTGATCTTTTGGAGTTAACTTCAATAGTTACTTCCTCCAAACCATCAACATGTTTATTAGATCCCATTCCTACTAGACTGTTCAAAGAAGTCTTTCCAATTATTGATGCTCCAATCTTAAATATGATCAATCTGTCTTTATTAGTTACCACAGGCCTTCAAGGTTACAGTTTTGGTCTATGAAATTTGATCCTTTGTCCCCCTGTTCATGTGAGCTCTTCTTGTCTATTTTCACCATTTCCTGATTTATTTTTTTACTCACTCTGCTTGTATGTTTTGTCTAGTTTTACTTCCTGTCTTCATTTGTTCACTGGTTGCACCTGTTTTCTTGTGTGCTCCTTGTGTATTTGCAGTTCTGTATGCCCTTTGTTAGTCATCTGTCCTAGTTCTCACATGATTACCTACCCTTTTCGCTACCTGTTTACAGTCCTGTAAACATTGCTGATTTTCCCTGTGCCATTTCAGAATGGAATTATGTTTATTATTAATATTAATATTATTGTTCCTGATAGTCAAGTTACAGTCTTGTCCTTCCCTGTACTGTTGTTTTTGGTTTTACCAAATAATCTGTGATTAAATTGGACTTTTTTGTTTTACTTAAGGTAACCATTAATGAATAAATAAAAACAATGGTTGATGTTGATTATTTAATAGGATTTTTTGTATTTCCTTGTGGACACAAAATGAACATTAATATAGAAACACAAAGTCGGATTGCATAATGCAACACTTGTTGGTAAACAGTATCCGTATTGACAATACAGAGGCAACATCTGTCACTTTGCAAAGATCTGGAGTTCAAAAGGAAAGATAAGATAAACAAAGCAAATGATAAACGGACATGCTGGTCAACCTTTATTTTCTTGGGTCCAGTGACATCTAGTGTCTACAGGTATGTTTCCTGTTGCGTTGCTTGAACCAGCCAAAAAACACAACCGCTACTCCATAAAGCGCCGCTTTTGTTTAAAATCGTGCCTGTTCTGTGAACATGACCTGGTACCAGATGCAGATGGTCCTTCTGTCTCTTTCAATATAATTTGGTACCTGTTTGCACACAGAAGGAAAAATAATCACAAACCATGACTTAGAACAGAGGTTTAAGGATCACACATGTAGAGATAAACATGAAAACATTCAGCACCTAAAGTATAACCACAGGGTAAGTGCCTGAGATTGTGGAGCAGCTCTTATGTCACTAACTTGCACATGACGAACCATGATAATGACCACAATGAAGATTGAATAATTTCATAATAGCCAAACCCCTTTCATACTACTCTTACTGAATCTACATTTAGAGCTTCATTAATGCCTTATTTTGAACAGGGTTCTTAAATACAGTATAACATTCCTTCTTAAACTGGTCGTGTTAAGAACAAAGGAATATACGAAGGTAAACACACAGCTATGACTCCTATCAGTGAAATCATATCTGCTTATTTGCATGTGGTGTGAGTGTCCTTCCAAAATATGAAAATCTTTGTGGCCTCTTGGTTTTCAAACTGTAGAACCGCTGGGTACTACTGTGTCTACACACAAGTGTACTCACTACTTATTTATCAGCATGCGTCATTTACAGAGGACCAAAACTGAAGTAAGTAGGAAAAATGTTTGGGGGCATATTCATGTAGTCAATGAGTCATTTATTTATGTATTTTTATATTTTTGGCCTATCAACAGCACAACAACCCTCTTACCCCAAACCGGTCACAGCGGATGACTGCCCCTCCCTGAGCCTGGTTCTGCTGGAGGTTTCTTCCTGTTAAAAGGGCATTTTTCCTTCCCACTGTCGCCAAGTGCTTGCTCACAGGATGTCATTTTGACTGTTGGTTTTACTGTAGGGTCTTTGCCTTACAATATAAAGCACCTTGAGGTGACTGTTGTGATTTGGCGCTGTATAAATAAAACTGAATTGAAATTAACTGAATTGAAAGGTAAGATGAAATTAAAACGGGCAGGCCTGGAAAATAATTCTTTAGCCTACTGATTCTAAAACACACACATAAATATAATCCTATTGATTGACAGCTTTTATCTATACAAGCAAATTAAACTAAAACGAGGAAAATCTGGAACATATAAGACAAATGTGTCCACAGTTACACCTACTGCTACAAATGTGAGAGAGAAACACTAATAAACAGATCCACTTCTTCTGCTGTTATATAAATAGAGCTGAGACACATGAGCCCTCTTCTGTGGTATCTATAACAACCACACAGATTGTAGTAAACAAGTTTTTTTGTTGTTTTTTTTACTTTTATCACACAACATGCATACATCACCACATTTATCTTCTGAGGTGAAATTCTGACCATTTTACTGTATGGTGTTGCTATGAGCACCAGTTTAGTTACTTAAGTATAACTCACAAATCTTAAGACAAATGATACGAGTTCCTTTGTTTAAACACCTCTTTTTCAGTCAGGGTAGAAGAAATCAAAGCTTTAAACATTTTGGATGCTAGTAAGTTCTTTTGCTGTTATATTAACTCTAAACTGCAGCCAATCATTTGTCTGGAGTCTGATGAAGTTAGTGTCTGGATTGCAGGTTAACGGTCTAAGTCCGGAAGGGCAGCCAGCGTCCAAGCCCTTCCAAAAGCCTCCGTAGGTTCATGACATAGAAGTCGACGTTGTGGGTGAAATCGGTGCAGATGTTGGAGTAAGTGTCCAGCAGGGTGCAGTAAAGCGCAGTCCCACCTATGCTGATCACCACAGTAACTAGGCACAGCAGCAGCAGGATCAGGCAGGAATCTCCACCCACCTCATCTGGAAGTAAGAAATGGAAAAGTGCCATGTGCATCTTCATGGTGTCATAATATTTTGGCAGATTTTCTGTGGCATACAGATTTCATCATCAACCTGGATTGAGCATAGTTGGATTAAGACTATACAAAAAAAAAGAACAACAGAGTTAATGACAGCTCTAAATGTACCATGCTCAGTTCCATCCTCTGGCTCGCTGAATCGAACTTTGCGTTTGGAATTTTGTTTATTAGGAGTATTGCTAGGGGGAGGTAATCCATCCAGCGATGCTCTCCTCCTTTTCAGAATGGAAACCAGACCATCTTGGGAGGAGTTCTGAATGAGACACAGAGACCAAAAATAAAGAACTGCAGCAGCTTTGGAGAGTGTGGACACCTGTCGTATGGATAGAATCAATGAAATGAATGAAATCACCCCTTTGTGTCTGGCAAGTACAGCAGTTCAGTATTATGTATGTTGTGGATATTAAAGGACAAAAGCTTGAACAGGTCAACACAAACAGGCAGTTAAATGATTATACAGTCTGGGCAAAACCCAAAATGCTAATGTAACTAAATGCAATGCATACTGTCATGGTAAATACTGAAAAGTCATGTGAAAAAGTTTTCATGTGACTCTATCCAATCCTGTGAAAAACTAAGTACACTCCATGATTATAAAACAGTAACTTGAAATAATAAATGATCAAAATTTAACATTTCACATGCTAACAAAGGCCTGCAGAGTCTCAGATGGAGCCCTTGGGTTTTTTGCAGTTTCTCTGAGCACTGCACAGTCTGACCTTGGGGTGAATTTGCTGTGATTAAAATGTGAGTAATATTTTTGCCATATTTCTTTTGACTTTCCTGGGATTCTTATTTCATTTGTTTTAAGCAATAGTTGTAATGAAACCTTGTTTTAGTTTAATCAAAGCAGACTGCATTGATATGGCATGATTATAATCAATATCTTTCTATCTTAACATTAAACATTTTTAAATAAATACACAAAACAGTGGCTTTAAAGTTTATCTTGGTCAGAGTGAATGATTTCTAGAAAGGTTATGCAAAGTCAGAACAGCCAGAGCCAAAGAAAAGAATTTAGTGAAAACATAAGATCAAAAAATATGGTGACTAAACCACATTTTTACCAAAGCTGCAAAATTCCAAACCAGCATCCTTCAGGAAGAACAGGAACCAAGCCAAGCATAGCGATAGTTGGTAGTTTAGCTTCATACCAGGTATCATACCCTAACCCTAACAACTAGCAGCCTGATTGTACCTTTTAATTTAAATAAAACATTAAAACCACAAGAAGATAACAAGGATATATCAGCACACTAATGAGATTCCCACTGCATGTGTGATTCTGGTCAGTGAAGGGGCAGGCATATGGGAGTGAGGCCCCTGCATCAAGCCATATTAGTTGACAGAGTTCCATGAAAGATGCTTCAGAAGGCATCAACACCATAAACATAATGGAGAGGTCCATTTTATTGGCAGGAATTAGCTGAGGTGAAGCTTAGCAGATACAACTGGCTACAACTGCCTGTGTCAGCACAACTGTCAATCTGAGCAACTACACCCCACCCTGCCCCCACAAGTTTAAAGTCTGCTAGTATCCCACCCACCATATACTTGTTAGAAAGGGGAGAACCTACAATAAAGACCAAAACTCTTCTTTAACCAGGTTGTAATACATGCGTATTGATGCTGTGATATTTGACACATTAGCATGGGCATCTATGGGCATTTTAGAGCCTGCCTCTAGTGGCTGTCAGACAAACTGCATTTTTACCCACTTTGGCACTGGCTTCATTTTCCAACCCCAGAGGTTGCTGCTTGGTTGGGACTTGAAAAATCCAAGCTGTAGCTGTTGAGATACTCCAACCTGGACCAAAATTGTGATTAACACTGTCATCCTGAGAGCAATGCTGCTGGACGTGCTAAAATTCACCCAGTAATCTTTACAAACACAAACACATATGAGTTGACCCCAAAGTAACAATCTCCACACAAAGAGTTTTGAGTTTGACAATGTTATTCATGCATAAAGGGTATAACACACAGTCCTGGGGCTCTCCTAGCCAGCCGGCGTGCTGGTGAAACATTCAAAACCACAAAGAATAATAACGCATGACTCATCCACAAGAGGATACCGTGTCTCTGTGCTCTCAGAGCTCATTCAGGGGCCCATGAAAGGACACGGTATGGCCTTTTCACATATTACACTGCCAACAGTTATCTGTTATATGGTATATAAACTAATACTGCTTCCTGCTGCTTGGTTTTCTCCAGGAGGTCACCACTGTGGATGGCTGAGGCCTGAAGGAGCAATGTGGTGGTTTGACACTTTTCTGCTGGTTCAGCCCTATTTGCTACACCTCATTTCTGACAAATATCCTACCTGATGTGTGGAGAAGTCATTGCCTAAGCTCATCCTCGTGTATCACATAGCATTTTGTGAAAAGATTTTTTTTAAAAATCATTCCTCTAAGTCGGACGATGTTACATACTTAATTTCTAAAATTACTTCTGTATTTGTTATGAGAACTGGGAGACCCTTATGAACATTGATAGAAAAGGATCCCTTCAAGTAAAAACAGCCATGAGCCTGAACCCATCAGGGCTTCATCCTGTACTGCTTGTTTGGAAAAGCTCTGATTTCATCCCCACCGCTGCGAAGAACCAGGCGCCTTCAGCTTACTGGTTGAGCCAGAACATGATGTCTTGGCTCAGGCTCCCAGCTCAGTAATCTAGCACATTTGGCAGAGTAGACATCCCAAGTGTGAGGCCACACCAATGAACATGGGTGGGGGCTTTTTCAACAGAAAAATGATGAAGAGCTCACACAGGGATAACAAATATCAGTCGTGGGAGTGTCCCAGCAAAGACAAAGAGTTGATTGATTGTGGAATTTTTTAAAGTCTTACTTTTTGCAGGCAGCAACAATAGCAAACTTTGAAGAGATCAGACAGATGGAAAGGAGAAAGGAAACAAGCCGGGAAGAAAAAGGAGGCTGAGATGGAAAGAGAAAATAAATTTCTACCTATACAGCATTGTGCAAAAGTCTTGAGCCACACCTCATTTCATTGTCTCTTGCTTTCAAGTTGTCTTGAACAATAGTTCTTTGCCCATCAGGCTTGTACATTGCTCCATATTTTCAGAGGAATGTTTTTTCTTGTTTATTAAGCCACGCACCACTGACCTATGAATCATTCAAACATAAAAAAGCTCAGAACTCCAGGGATTAATCACCGCCGTGTCTACACACAAACAGACAACTTAGCAATGAAACAATTAGAAATTATATTTAGGCACGTTGTTACTGGCAACCTGTCACAAAAATTCCAATAATTTGTTCTCATTTCTTTAGTTGAATCTATGAAAAATGCCAAAGATAACACAGTCTGAGAGGCATAAAATAGTATTTTTGGCAACAACAAGGTGATTTCCCAAAGAGTTATTAGCCCAAAACTGGTGCGCAGCGTGTCCTTAAAAAAATTAGGAAACTGGACAAGTGGAGGACAAAAGAAGAAGTGGCAAGCCTAAAAAACTATCTACGGCTGTCACGTAGGAGGTGCTGCGGACTCAAAAGCAGATGCAGAGGAATCGGTTTTAGTGCACAGTTTTATTTACAGTGATGAGAGGTAGGCGGACTTGGGAATGGGGGGAAAAGGACTCCGGTGATGGAAGGTGACTAGGGCTCCAGGGGAGATGAGGTGAGCAAGCCGTGAGGTGGGCTTTGGGGGAAGACTGGGCTGCGGTCTCCGGGAAGACTTCCACTCGAACAGGGAGGAATCTGTACACAAGGCAAACACAGGTAAGTCACGACGAAAGATAAATAGGAGAGACTCACGGGATGAGGGCTGAAACTAACTGGTTCTCAGTCAACGATCCAGCGACAGGTGGAAGCCTGCTGCCCGCTTAAGTAGAGACTGGACAACAAGATGATCAGACACAGGTGAGAGCAGCTGATCGAGGGGGGAGGAGACGCCAGCCAAAACCGCGCCCACCAACACACAGCCACACACAAGGGGGAGGAACAGAGGTAGGAAAAAAAAAGACATCACTGCCAGGGACCATGACAATGGCAGATGAACGGCATCTGAAAGTCGTGTCCCTGAGAAACAGGGGAAAAAATCCTGATAGAATTGAATAAACTCTGCTTTTGCCCCATGTATGCTGTCAGGATTGGGTAGGCTGGGATGGTGTGTTTTCTCTCCTTGCTTTTCAGGTGGAGGTGTGGGTATCTGATGTTGCTGCCCATGGGTGGAGCGGATTGTTTCCCAGGTTAACTGTGCATGCTTGCAGTTTGTTATCATCCTGTGTATTTAAGGACCGCAGCAGTTGTGCTTCTCCACTACAAAGGTAACTCAGCCTTCTAGTTAGCTAATTGTGTACTTCAATGCTTTGGTTTATAGAGACACTCTTCTATCTGCTAATTAGTTGTTCACCTGGTGTTATTGTCACCCATACTCACCTGCCATTCAGTCTGGAGCACAGGAGCTGCTGCTGGATCCTCACTGAGCAATCATTCAAGCCTGAGAATGCTATGTGGATTCCATCTGCCTGCCCACTCTCCACCGTCAAGACCCTGCCACTCACGGAACTCAGCCTCCCTGCCTACAGCCCTTTCCCCAGCTATTCTCCATCACCTCTCATGTAAGGACACTCCTCAGCCGCAATATAAGCCTTTGCTCCCTACCAGTCATCACTGAAACCTTCTCTCTCTTTTATTAGACCTTACCGGACCGCGGCCTCAGGCTCCCACCGCCCTCTGTCATGAAACCACTTTATGGTACTAAGTTTTATTTATAAACCTTTCACGCTTCATGCCGGCTGTCTGAGTCTGCTATCTGGGTCCATCCATCAAATCTTGACACATGTAAATATGTAAATGTTTCAATAAATCATTTCATCTATTTCCCATTTTCTTAGCAATACATAAAGTATTGAGGGGTGGCTCAAGATATTTGTGCAGTGCTCTATATTAATTTAACATCTGATATGACAACATACTCATTTTTTGTTATGTTACATCCTCCAAAGATACTAATCAAGAGTAAAGCCAGAGAAACAATGTGCATTCCTACCCCCTCTTTGTGTGACAGTTTGGCCAGGTCCTTATCTGATGCCTGAGGTACTCCTGTTGGCCACTCCACCTTCACCTCCTCCTCTTCTGGAGTCTCCTCACACTGCTCCTCCTCTTCTTCTTCTTCTTCTACTTCCTGCCCTTCCTCACACGTATTTCCATCCTCCTCCTCACGACTTGTCTGTAGTGATGAAAGCTCTAAATCTGAGATCGTGCTCTGTTCTTTTTCTGCCTCCTGGTGAGTTGTTTGAGGCGTGTCGACTGGAAACAAGAAACACATATCGATTACTGATCCTCCACATTAGTCAGCATAAGCTCTACATTCAATACATTATGAGTTCATCCAGCTTTTATGACAAAAACTCACAATTTTCGGGAAATGTTCTTACACGCTCTTGGTTTTGTTGTTTTGAATCGCTTCCCTCAAAGGTGAGAAAGGTTTAACTCAGCACCCATGTCCTCTGTAAGGTTAAAAATCACTTTTCCAGAAGTTATGTAGTTCTGATGCATTTGTATACAAATAGCACTTGTGCTTGCAAAGGAGCAAATAAGCAGCTGATTAGCAGCAGAACAACCACTGATGTTGCTGCTTTTGTTTTTGCAGAATTTTAATTAAAATTCTGCAAAAATATAATGTTCATAAATACTGCTGTCAGACTCTAGTTTATTGTGGTTTTCTCTTAAGCCCAGTGGACACACTGTACATTACCTTAACATGTGGCAAGAAGTATACAGTATATACTTCAGAGCACACCCTAAGTCGTGGTTATTCATTTGGGTTCAATTATAGAGCTGGTTCGAGTACATGTTTACCTTCATCGTGATGGGGCTGTAGTTCTTTTTCTCTTCATCTGATTGTCTTTGATCATTGAATTGAGCATATTCTGGTGATTGAAACATAGTTGACAATTTTATCATGAAGTAAAGGTCTCAAACTGAGCAAAGACCTAAACAGTCCAGCAGGCCTTACCTGTTCCACACTGACGGATGGTCTGAGTGATGCCAAAGAAAGATAGAGACACAGAAAAGACCAGCAGGAGCAGCAGGAAAAGAGATCAGAGAGACAAAGAGATGCAGAGGAAGTTAATATGTTACTGAACTTATGAAAACAAATGTTTTAAACATTTGTCAGGCCAGCATTTGCTCTTCAGCCAAATCAAATCCACCTGTATCCAGTGACTTTGGGTTGCAGTAACACACCAAGTGAATCAAAGCATAGTAACACACCAGCACCTGGCACGCAAACTTGTAGTATTTGTCTGCATCTAGCAGAAATTAATCTACAGGGGAAATCTTTTGTGCCCTCTCTGCAACACTGATGTTCGTATTTATACTTATTAAAATTGATTTTGTGTTCCTATGTGTGTCTGTCCTCCCTGTATCCTCATGTATTATTGATAGTGTGACTCAGGCTATGATTTCTTGATTTGTCCTCAGGAGAGACAAAGATAGCAGCAGATTGCATTAAAGTAAAACTGGTGCTAAAAGGTTTCTGTCTGACAGCGGTGAAGGTAATGGGAGGAACTGCAGATGGCATGAACAGAGTTTACTCCAGACACCGAGAGCTGTTTCTGCTGTCTGTTTATGAGAGGAGCCTTAAGTCCACATCAAAGACCCGCATCTACAAAGCATTTGTATTAATGACACAGGAATGTTCAAAGTCTCCCACTGCGGTTCACCTGAGGTGCGTTCTGCAGATGTGGCTCAGTGTCTCAAAGTGTTTCTCACGGCTGCCGTCTGCCTCAGCAGACAAGCTGCTGTCAGAGTCCTTCTGTCCCCACTGGCTCTCTGGGAACACAAAAACGCAGGTACACGCAAATTAGATGCTGTTTCATTTTGCCTCTGGATTAGGTTTAGGCTTTTTGATCACCGTGTCTAACCCCAGTTCTCCTGCAGGACTGTGAGGTTGGAGAGCAGGCGTTCATGGTAGAGCTTCTCTAGCCTGTAAGAACTGGATGGCCCACTGATCTGGTAGCGTGACCAGTTAAAGACACAACACACACTGCTACGCACTGTGATATTATCAGTATAAATATCTCAGATTAAGCACCACATAATACAGCAAGTATGCTTCAATTTCCTGACATTTAAACAGAATTTAGATTGACTGCAATATAAGAAGGGGAGATTAGATACCCTATAATAAAGCCCATACCCCAAATAGTACTGTGCATTTACATAGTAAGAAGGGGAAGTCAGGATACTTTATAACACAACTGTATTCTACTGTACCTATATTTTAAGCATCATTAGCAACCGGTGAGTTTTTTTAGCAGCATGCTCATTGCTAGTTACCACTGAGTCACACATGATCTTTAAAAAAAAGCAAGACAGCAAAGGAATCGATTTCTTCACTTTCTACGTTCACTTCAGTTTCTTTTTGTCTTTAGGTGCTCGTGTCCTGATCCACACCTCCCTCCCTTCCTTCCTTGCTTCACTCGCAACGGTCTGCTGCACTTTTGCTGCACATGTTTTTCTCGTGGCCCTTCTTTTCCTATAAATCTGCCTCTGTGTGTCTTTTGTCCCCTGACACGCAAACCCATAAACACACGCCACACTCCTCACAGCAAGACAGGCCCAAAGCTGTTTCCAGAGCAACAGCACAAACAGCGCCAGAGGAAACTACTATTGCAAGCCCTGTGGGCTTTTGGCCAAAATATGGGGAACACCCAGTGCCTGAGACACATACGAGCTGACAGAAATAAAGCATTTAAGACAAAAAGGAGGCTGAGAGAAAGACAAACCTGACACTTTATAAAAGTTTGGGTTTTTTTGCCCTCTATACTTTGATTACAACAAAGTTTACTGAATAACAGGCCCCTGGTGGAAGAAACCACAACTTATAAATCCTCCTTGATGATGCTCACCAAAAGTAAACACGCCATTTCAGCCTAAAAAGACGAGAGTAGCTACTGCTTAGAGTGATGCTCCTAAACCATTTTTTATCATACTGCCCACCAGTCCAGCTCAGTCACGCTTCAGCTGCAAAACAGTAATGACTGAACACCAAATGTCACTATGCATTAAAACAGCCATATCAGTTCACTGTGCACTTGAAAGGATACAGTCCTCTTTGAGTGAGTAGGCCTCTGCAATCTAAAAACAAAAAAGAAGTAGAAGATGATTTATTAGACAGGAGTCATGTAACAGCATCACCTACCTGTGAAGTATAAAAGTAGGCTTAAGCTACGCTTCTGTGCTCTGAAAATGATTTTATCAACTGCTGATCTACATTTGGCTGAACAGACTAAACCAAACGCATGTATGTTTTTGTTTAAAATCCCTTCAAAGATGAGGATCACGCGAGATCCTCACAGCAGGAACCACAGCCATGGAAACAACCTGTGACACATAAAGTCACATGCAGCAGCTTATGGTCTGTATTAGCATGTCTCTTTTTCTACCTCTCAGACAGAAACCACCTAATCCCGGAAAAAGAACACGTTTGGCATTATTGGATGAACTGGAATGATAAAATTTAAAACGAAACATTTGGGGCACATTTAAAGAAATTCCCTCAAACAGTCACAGATGTGTCACACAGGACAGACCACCTTAAAAGATAATGACTACAATCTCTATGCAGCTATACAGCTGTGCCTTTAGTGGCATCTCTAAACCTGTACTTATAGCTGTCCCTATTCTTTTTTGTATTTAGAATTTAGTAAATCTTTAAGGGCTGATTATTTAAAATGAAATAGGATTTTAAAAAAAAGTTAAAGATACATAAGAAACTATAGAAGATATAAAAGAGGAAATGAACATAATGAAACAAAATACAACAAATACAATTAATGTAGGACACCAACTCAAGATATAAGAGGGGCAAAAAAGGTAAAAGAGGCATTTTGCACCATTTTCCTGACTTGTTCCTCTGGGTGTCTTTACTTTCAGACAGATATATTCAGCAGGTACAAGCATTATGACACTTTTATGTTTATGTTTTTATTTATTTGTTTTTATTTTATGTTTCTGCTAAATGTGGCGTAGTTACTAGCTATGTAGCATCACTCGCAACAGCATAAATTCCTTGTAGTTTAACCAGACTCGTCAAAACAACTTTGAATCTGTAGCAACCTGTCATAAAGTGATTTCATGTCTGGTTGCACTGCATCGGCTCTCCTTTCCTTTATGAGCCTGTAAAGCAAGACAGCTTCCCTTCTGTTTCATCGGTTGCTGCAGCTGGCTGCAAAGCAAACTGCTGCAGTAGCTGAGACAAATGAACTGTATTGTGAGTGTTGTTAGGAAAGTGTGGCAAATAAAGTGTTGCATGAGCAGCATGAAACCATTGATCTTTTGCTGTGATCCTTTTAAACTAAACACAGAGCTGAAAACTAACTGTATTCATCAGGCTTCTGATTAGCATGTGCTCAACACCGTAATTGTAATCAGGGGCGGTGGGGGCAGCAGAGGAACAAAAGAGCAGAGGGTTGCCAGTTCAAATCCCTGCACCTGCACATATAGCTGACCCTTTTAAACAATAAACAAAGCCACAGCTTTCATTAGCATGCCCATGTAGAAAACAAGCTACAGTGACACATTTGCAAAACACTAGCGCTGAGATTTGCTATATTTGCCTCCACTCACACAGTCTTTGAAATCAGGGCACATTGAGGGGCATGCTGTAGAAGTAAGCATACAAAATATGCATCCATGCATGCACACTCTCACACAGTGCTTTTCTGTCAGACTAAATAAAGACACTGAGAATTCCCACCGGATCCTGAAGGGAAATATTCCTCACAGGTGCTCTCAAACGATCAACCACACACACACACACACACACACACACACACACACACACACACACACACACACACACACACACCTGGTGCAAGGAGTGTGGCAACAGTGTGTAGTCACTGTTTTCTCCAAGGCATTGCAGTGAGGCCAGCAGCTCTGGGGTGGGGCCCTGTGAGCCATCTCTGGAGACACTTCCTAAAATCGTAAAGCACAAACAAATCCTAGAATGAAATCTAATGCTTCAGTGGTAAGATTAGTAATAGCTCAGTGTTTTCTCAATAATTTTAATGTGACCAGTCAGTTACGTAAATGTACATGTACTGGTACGAATGTACAGTAATCACGCTTTAGACTAGATTAATACCAATTTCACATATAATGGTCAGTCTGTAAAGCAGTTCTTCAATGCCTTCTGTGACTGCGGAGGAGCTTTGTCATGAGTGGCCTCGTCCTATGATGTCACCACGATGCCATCGTGGTTATCTCTGCTTGAAATTGGTGACAAACATAATGACAGAAAACCTACAATCCAAAGGAGTTTGAAAGTCTACCAGGAGGAGGGCGCCGAACAAAGAGATGCAAGCTTGACGGGAACCACTGATCATTGTCTGGCTCTCCCTTCATAGCTATCATATGACAGTGGTATCAATTTCCTTTTCTAACTAAAGCAGATACGTGCACTTCTTTAAATGTTCAACTATTCCTTTATCCAGGTTATACCAAAACAAGCAGAATTCCAAATATTTTTGCAACACATAACCTGCGTATGCAATGTATGCTTGCTTGTCTCTTTTATAGAGACAAAAAAAGCGCCCACAGTATAAATCTGTAAATCTACTCTAAAATGCTTGTAAGAAGAAGCATTCTTGGACCCATCCTGGCAAAAATGTGTCACAGTGCAATGCAGCAGTGACCCAGATTCTGACTGTAATGGTGACAATAATTTACTAAATGAACATTATGTTGCAGTCAAAAAGACTTGAAACTAGAGACCACAACCTACTCACTAATGTGTTTATGTAGGTCATAAATCCACACAAAAATACCTTGAACGATAGTACACATATTGAGCATACAGTTGTGGTATTTCAGGCACAGTTTGCAGGTTTGCGGTTAGAGACATTGTGTAAGTCTCCTGATAGTGGCTATATGGTAAATATAGTGTGTGTGTGTGTGTGTGTGTCATCCTCAGAGGACACTTTAGATCCTACAACCAACTGACAGACCTCAGCAGGGTGCCATCACAGACAGCCTGTGAGCCCCTCACCAGCCACCACTGCTGTGACAATTAGCCACGACGATCAGCTGTAGCTGCACGGAGCAGCCCTTGGATAACACAGCTCATCAACTACAGCTGTGCAGGGCATTTCAAACATTAGCAATGCTTGGTTGTAGCTTCTTTGCAGCTCAGCTTTGTCAAGATCATCTTAAGCACTACTCATGGTCTACAAAAGGATGATAGACTTCAAATTGTCCTGAAACGCTTTTAAAAAGCAGTTCTCTGCAGATTGTAGGTTCTCATTGTGCTCTATAAATCCAGTCGATGGATATTTGAAGATGACAGACTATTTCTATGAGACATTTTATTGAATGAGCAATAAATTTGAACCACCTACCTAGCTGTGACAATGAACAACAAGCTAAATTTCCTGAAGTGCGCAGACTTTAAAAGAAAACCACACAGCAGTTGTGTGCTGCATAAAAACAGGATAAAGGAAAACGTATTTTACCTGTGGTGCTATCGACGGGCACCCCTTCTTCTTTTTGTGCGGCCTCAGCTTCAGGGCCTTTGGGCAGGTTGGTGTTTTTGTTACCCATCTCCTCTGTAAGTGCAGCAGGATTCTCCTCCGAAAGCTGCTCAGAAACCCTCCTGTGGGCCGTGGCTGGGCCTTTTTTTCAAACCCTCACTGAAAAAACATTAATTGTGCCTGATGGTGAGCAGTGTTAGTCCAAGCTTGTACCGCTCTAACCTCTAGTAAAGACTCAAGAGGACTTTAAGCTCTAGAGAATGAAGTCTTGGCAGGTTTGGTTTGTGATCAGTCTTGATGGAGCATGTGATTTAATCCTGCATCACCTCTCCTGGGTGGCCAAGGACAGAGCGCTTTGAAATGTCCATCGCAGTTAAAGAAGGCAGGGCTGTGAAGCATGTAGTTCCCTGCCTTTGCGGGCTTCCTGCAGTCTTCCAGTCCTGCGGCTTTTATTTGTGCCTTTTCCCTCTTGCACAGAATTCCACGTAGCTTCCTTTCCTCATCCCCTTCAAACTGTCAAAAAAAAATGAGTAACAATGAGAATTTTAAAAAAAAAACATCATGCATGCCTCACACATTCAGTACCAGACCGGAGAGACAAGAGACTTTGATAACGCACTGTTGCCGGTTAAACTGCAGTTATCTCGTTGACTGAATGGGCTGTCTTTGTGTCTAAACCATGACAGTGAACAGAGAGATGACAGAGTGCTCCACTCTGAATAACTTCATGGTTGAGTGTGTAGTGAAAAAATTAGCAATGACTACGTCACACCACAGACAGGCAGAACTCTGTACACTATTAATATTTCATAATCAGTTCTTATTACAGAAAAGTGCAGTTTGGGAGTTGGCGCTAATTTCTGCTGGCACCATGAATGTTGGACAAAATCCTGCCCTGCAGACCAACCAACCGTGTCACAGTATTAGCATGCTTACAAATGGTGATTTGGCATGGGCTTCCATGGCCAAGCAGATACTGTAGGTGTAATGTGAAGGTGGATGAGTACTTTCGTCGGTATTTTGTATAGAATATTACTAAAAACTGACCTAAATATACGTTTTCTTTCAAAGTGCAGTCCTGTCAGCTGTATCATTTACATATTTTTATTCCTGGACTCTACTCTACTAGAGTTGCTTTGCATGAGTCTACAACACGCACAAAGTGGCGTTTCCATCTGAGGACACTTACCAATGTAACTATGATTCACTGTATTCATATAAAATATGCTGCATAAAAGTGGGAACTATATGAAGGCACAATCTCCATTCACATGCCTCACAAGGTAGAGAGAGACCTGACCTGAGGGCTTTTCACAGCACGTTCACTATGATTTACCTGTGCCGCTTGACAAGAATGACCTTTTCCACAGCAGTCACTCACCTGTCCTGTCACTGTAATTACAGTCAAACAGAGTGGGCTTTTTTTTTTCTTTCTTTTTTTTTTGCTGTTTTTTTTGTCCTTGCATTACAACTTCGGAGATGGTTTTGTGCTGCAAGTAAACATCGTGCATCTGTTCCGATCACAAATGGTGCAATTTCACACACAAGCCTGCAAAATCCGTGAGTTCTTTGCTCCATCAGGCAGTGGCTGAAGATGAATATATATTTCTGCCTCATGAAACTTATATTTTCAGCCTGAGCGGTGTGTGGGCAAGAAAGCTGCATTATCCTATGTGTTCAAGCAGCGTGTTGACAGTTGTGCAAACATTATGGATTCTGCAACATGGAACGTGACACAACGTACGAACGCCAGGAGCACAGACTGACTCAGAAGATGTGCAGCATAAAATAAGGAGCAATGCAGGGGTGGCTGAAGATGAAAATCTGTCTGAATTGTCCTGAAACACATTGCGACTACGGTGGATTTGCTCTGTTCTCTTGTGAATTGATTACCCTTTATGTTTTTTATTGAATTAATGCCTGGCAATGAACTCCAGAGAGAATGTCCTGACATTTTACATTTGAATCACTTTCTTGAGGATTAGTTCAAAAGATAAATACATCTGAGCCACACAGCGGTTAGCTTAGCCTGGCTTAGCAAGACTAGAAATGCAAAGGAACTGAGCGAGTTTCACTAGTGTGTGTGAGAGTGCTTCAGGAATAATGTCCTAAACGGCCCCTCATAAGCAGGCCTCAGTTAGTAAATATTTGTGATTGTACAATCAGAAAAACACTAAAATTGTTTGGAAGGGCTCCCAGGAGAAAGGTACTTCTGTCTAAAAAGAACTTGGCAGCACGGCTTAGGTTTGCAAAAGTACATCTGAACAAACCACAAGATTTCTGGAACAATGTCTTTTGAACAAATGAGAACAAAGTGGAGATGTTTGACAATTCACAGCACCACCTTTGGCAAAAAAAAAAAAAAAACACAAATAGAGCAGATCAACACAAACACCTAATACCAACTGCCAAGCGCGGTGGTGGAGGGGTGAGGATTTGGGCTTGTTTTGCAGCCACAGGACCTGAGCATTGAGTTGACCATGAACTCCTCTGTATACCAAAATATACAAGTTATTTCTGCTAAAGTTGGTTCTACAAGCTACTGAATCACAGGGTGTCTTTAGTTTTCCACAGGACTCAATACAGTCCTATGGAAACTTTCTTTTTCACATGACTGTATTTGTAAATTTTGGACAGAGCCAAGTTAGCCATTCCCCTCCAAACTTCCATTATCTGCACTAAGCTAACTGGCTGCTGGCCTTAGTAATTAAATAATTACTTAAGAAATATGGATGTGGATATTGATCTTTCTATAAAAAATAATTTAAAACATTATCAATATTTTATTTTGTTTTTTAGTTGTTTTTTTTCTGCGGATAGCTTTAGTTAATTTTGGAAGGTTTTAAGCTAATTTTAAACCTCAAAATTTATAAAAGGTACCTTTAACTGTTAAAAGTAAACAAGAAATCTTTATGTTTTCTCTTACACCAAGTTTTCTTTTTTATAATTTTTATATTTAGGTCTGAATCACGTGACCCTGAACCATCCCTTAGTTATGCTGCTGGGGGACTTCCCATGATGCACTTCTCCAGCATTTACATATGCTGCTACTTAGCTTTTGTCTTCTCTCTCCTAAAATGTATATTTTGTCCATGTCTCTGAATACTCTTCTTTATTCTCTTCCCTTTCCACTCACCCCCAACCGGTTGCCATAAATGGCTGTACCTCACTGTGCCTGGTTCTACTGGAGGTCTCTTCCTGTTTAAAGGGAGCTCTTCCTTCCCGCTGTTGCCAAGTGCTAGCTCATCTGATTGGAGGCTCTTAACCTTATGATATAAAGTACCTTGAGATGACTGCTGTTGTTATTTTATATTAATTAAACTGAAACTGGACGGAATATCGCTGAATAATAAATGCTCCTATGCAATTTTCGACTTCTGGCAGGCTCCATGACTGAAACCACCATCAGGTGAGCAGTAACATTATCACATTTACAAAGTAATGAGCTGAAGAAGTGCACATTCATGTCATCCTGACAAAGTTATGCAATCTTCTCCGGACATATGCTCCCTCCGGGAAAGAACTATTCAGCGTTTAGTTTGTGCTCCTCTTTCTGTGGATGTCAAACGGTTTCTGTTCATTTCCCGTACCGAGAGGGCGTCCCTGTGCACGTGCCTGTGACGTTTTCGTGCACAGCGGTACCTCGCGCTCGTTAAACGTTTTTGGTCCCCCCCCAGTCTTCCTCGTTTTTTCGCACCTCACATGAACTTTAACGTCGGAAGATCACGGTAACAAAAAAAGAAAAAGAAAAAAGAAAAGAAAAAAAAGAACACCACAGTATCCCCGTGTTGGCGTGTCTAAAGTCGGTACCGAGTTTATCGCTTTTTTCTGCTCTTATTCATGTAGTTTAAGATCGCTGCTGAAGTCTTTTTTCTTTTTACTGCGCCGCCCGTTTTAAATCAGCTGTAAAATTAATGTCACGCATTAATTAAAACGGAAGCCGCAGCACGGGGGGGGGGAGGATGGAGAGATGTACTCACTGCTGGATGGTCTCTCTGGGCTGTTCGGGGTTTTTTCTGTCTCAGCATGAACGGCTGGAAGCGGCGTCGCGGTGTTTTCCTCCACTCCCTGTCGGCCCTCACAGCAGCAGCAACAGCAGCCACACAAACCTCACTCCCTCAGCTCACACTCTCGCATGCTTCTTGTTTACGGTCCTATCCGGGGATTTTTCACCTTCACCTCGCTGCAAAAAACATACATCCCTACATGACGAGTTTATTTATTTATTTAAGTGCGCGGCCGAGGCTGCCATCTCCTGGCAGATGTGTAGCACTGGCTTCCTGGCCGTGTGTCAGCGGTTATGTAACGCAACATAAAGCGGTCAGATGATGCCATGTTGAGCCCGTAAACCGTGCTCCGGATTATAAGGGGAATAGTTTTAAATGTGCATCGCAAATCTGCGTTGTATTGTCACTGTTGCATGATTAACGGTCACTCACATGTCATGGTTAATGTCTTCTCCCACCTCTTCTTCACTGCCATCAGCCTGTAAGACATCAATACCACAAATACTTCATCTATATTTTAAAAGACCAGTTTAATTTGGCTCCTTGGGCAAAGATATGATGTACATGTAAACATCATATTTGAACTGAAGATGTAATAATGTTATCCAGGTCTACAAAAAAACGTTAAATTAAAAAGCCACAGCACTCTACAGCGGCACCTGTTCTCTTCACAAGTGAGTGGAGGTTCACACTGTGCGTGAAAGAGACAAATGTTTTGATGCCTGTAGCTCTCTGTGAAGAGAATGGGGGCGACAGTGGCAGACCTTCCAGTTTCTCAGGCAAATGCCAGTCGAGCTGCACGGTGCTGAGCTGTGTTCCACTGAAAGTTGGCGGGCCCTCGTGCCATGCTCATGGAGTCTGTTTCATATGAGTAGCCTGCTGGAGGTCATTCTGTAGCGCTCTGGCTGTGTTCCTGCTGTTCCTTCGCACACAAAGATACAGATACTGATCCTGCTGTTGGGTTGATGCTCTTGTACAGCCGTGTCCAGCTCGCCTCGTGCAACGGTTCACCTCTTGATATCTCCTGTACACACTGGAGACTTTGCTGGGAGACACAACAAACCTTCTTGTGATGGCACGTATGGATGGGCCATCCTGGAGGTACTGGACTGCTAAACCTGAATGGGCTGCATGCCACCAGTAATTACAAGGACAGTAGATAGAGTCACAGTGGTTTATACAGCTACCTCTGAACATATTGATTTCCTTGAAGTTTAATTGACTTTGTATTATACTGTAGTATAGTAGTATAGGAGTACTGTTGTTACTTGATGGCACTATACCATTGGGTTTTTTTTGGGGGGGGGCAAACATTACAGGCGAAATGGCACATGCAACATTGTTGGTATGGCCAGGCTAAAGGCAGATGTGGCTTTGATTGATAGCAGGAGGCACAGGGATTGAGAGATTACACAGGGAGATGCTGCCAGTTGTAACAGATTAGATGTTCTGAAGAAAATAATCCAAAAAGCAAAAACACGGCATTGCTTTTTATATTTCTATCACAACTCCAGCAGTGAAGCCGTGTTGTTTTTGCGGGTTAAGGCAACTGTCATTTAGGAGAAGAATGCAGCCAGTCATGCATGCATCAGTAAATACAGAGTAAATGGTTATTGGTCTGTGGTGACATTTGAATTTGTGGTTTTCGTCTGTGGTGGCCGTGGCCATCCCAAACTTCACCTTTGGGATCAGCCCCAAAATTCCAGTATCTATTAAGTGTATTTTAAATGTACCTTACATGGACTTTTAGCTTTCTTTACCAGAAGGCTTTAAAATTCAAACTTCTCAGAGGCAGAAATAGCACCTCGTTTTCTCCCTAAATGTGCAAATGAACCAAAGTGATGCTGTTCCCACAACATCTTCTTAAAATAGTTCAGTAATTGTTTAAACTGGCTCAGGATCAGTTTGTATTTCCAGTGGCTAAACTGTTTCCAAATAGGGAGAAATGTCTAGAAAATATTAAATTAAACTAAATGCATTATTCAGTTTTAAATGATCCATGGACATTCAGCAGGCTCAAACACAAGAAGTGTGTGTGTGTGTGTGTGTGTGTAACAACCCCACCACCACCACACACACACACACACTTTTTCTTCCTTAATGATGCTGATTTTATAATACCCACACAGAGCTGAACTCTGCCTGCTATCATTACTTTTTTATTTGACAGCTTGAGAAACCCATCCCGTTGACGATGTCATACTGCAACACAACATTGCAGGAGAACTCTCACTTTATCGTTCTCTGCAAGTGTGCAAGTACAAAAACATGCACACGTGCATAAAAATAGGCTCTTGTGAGCAGAAATGACAGGAGCACAGATGTGACGGCAGCAGGAGCGGGAACAGTATAGCACTTTTAATTTTTGCTAATCAAAGGATGCACAGTCTCCACACAGAGAAACGTAACTGAGTGCTGTGCTCGTGTATTCACAGTGACAACAACATGCGGATTAATAAGATTCACAACAACAAACATCCAGTGTGTGTGTGTGTATGTGTGTGTGTGTGTGAGAGATTCTTTACTGTCTGTTTAAACACATCAATCCAGGTGGATCATCATGGCTTGGAGCCACGGGGCTCCTCAGACTTAATGACATTATTCCTTTAAAGTAATTACTCCACCATTACAGTCAGTAGAATCTGCATTCTTTTATTCTACTCCCAGTCATTTACTAATGTGTTTTACAGTCACTGTATTGATCACCGACAGCCCCAGCTCAGACAAACAATTACTTTTCTGTTGGCGTAACTTTCACAAACTTGAGCAGAATCAATTCTACAATTGTTCCTCCTTACAGCTCAGCGTCTGCCCACAGTTCATTAAGATCCCTGGCAGCTTTCTTCTTTACATTAGTTACAAAGAAGTAAATACACAACATTTGTAGTTTTAGCACCAAAATCTATTTACAAAATGGCTTCGTCTGTGGCATAGAATTCCCTTTTTGTGACAGCTCCACCGCATTCAGCTCAAAATTTGACTAATCACTCCTTTACTCAGAGACAGCTGGAAGCTTTGCTACAAAGTACAAACTCCTGTTTGAACAATGCAAAGTACATTGTGTTGGCTGATTAGATTATTGATTTGACCAGTAAATCAATAAGAATAGCAAAACACTTGAAACTTAAGGTACATGAGTATCACATTGAATTTGCATTACAGCTGTTTTGCTCTGTTTGTCACTGAATGACAGTATTGTGTTGAAGATGTTGAGGTATTGTAAATATTTGCATCAAACGGGATAGCTGTGGCTCAGGAGGTAGAGTGGGTAGTCCACTAATCGGAAGATTGGTGGTTGGATCCTTGACTCTGCATGTCAAAGTGAGTGATAGATAAAGTACAACTGGAATAAAGCACTGTGTTAAAGTGGCGTGTAGTGTAAAAACGCTTTAAGCAGGAGTAGAAAAGCACTATATGGAAAGTCCTTTTACCAAATGTCCTTAGTAATTACTTAACAGAGTGCAAAGGTGCTTTATATTGAACAGTAATTGCCTTTTGAGCTGTCCTACACAGATGTGTAGGTGGTAGTTTTATCCAGCATAAACTGTAGTGTTTACCCTAAAGGCTTTCCAGAGAACCAGGATCTAATTCCTCTTTCCCACCCTTGCAGTGCCTTTTCTGCCTTGATTCCTTTAGAAAACATGCACACATTTAGAAAGGTTTAAGTACCAGTTATTGTGCCGCGTTATTAGCAGATGTTGGGGTCATTTCTATGGGAATATAATCAAGACAGACACAATCTTTGGGCTACATCTGCCAATCATTGTTGAATTTCTTGCGGTAGCCCCTCCCATAGCCTTTGACCTCAATGGTTCCCAACATAGGACCCAGCAGTTTTGTAGTGCAAGCTTTTTAGCACCGACACTCTTTTTCTGTTGGTGGAAAAGGAGTCTAAGAAACACAGTGTTTCTTTGTAAATCATTGTACAGCAAAAATGTTGACTTTTTTAAAAATATTTGGCAGATTCCTTTAGCTACGCTAAAATATCTATTTAGCATTAGATGCTGCACTGAGCTGAACTGATGGCTTTAAATATACTGCTAAAAAGGGGCATAAATACACTTCTTTATTGGTTATTCAAAGGAGTACAATTAATGTCTGATCCCAGAAAAACATTACGCAAAGGGCCAGACAAATTCCCACCAGAGGACCAGAGGCAATGTGGTATTTCAAAACATAAGGTGATTATGTTATGATGTCACCTTACACACACCTGTGCAGAAATAATTTAATTGTAGAGATAACTTCAGTGATAATGAACCAAATCTACATAAGAGCCTAAAAGAAAGAGATAAGTCAAGTCTTACTTCCGGCTATATTTCACTAAGTAAGTCAGTATCCTTTCATGGCTCTTTGATCTGGCATTTTGCACCGTCTCTTCTTACGCCGTCTCCTGGTGACACCGTCGAAGCAGGTAACCATCATGACATTGGCCTTGCAGAGGCTGACCCTGTGCTCCAGCCGAGCCGTCACCAACTCAAGAGCCTCCAGATGCTCCAGGGAGTCCACCTCGAATGTCTGCCATAGGTCGACTGGGGAAGGATAACAAAGTGACACCTTATTATTATGTATTACTGTATGGGACTAAAAGGTGGATGAATCTAAAATTTGAGGTAAAAGTGCACAGAATAGAGATTTGTCACTTCAAAAAACTTGCATTTGATGGTCTAACGGCCTCTTCTTATTTAACAACAATGTTCTGTGTTAAAAGTAGAATATAAAATACCAAATACTGGTGAGGATAATGCTAATGATGTTAATGAGGAGCCAAGATGCTGCTCCAGTAATAGCAGGATCCAGCCTCCTGCATTTGACAAGCTCATTATTTGCTTATTCACTGAAGTGAGAGCTTAAACAATTCATCATTTAACCAATTCATCTGCAAAAGATTGCTCATGTTTTAATCATTTCAGTCACCTTTCAAGCAAAATTAGTCACATCACCTAGTTACAGAATTATGTGTCTAAATTTATTTCATGGTCTGCTTGCTGTTGGAATTATGCTATGCAAAAGTGTTACAACACGTACTACAAAAAATATGTACATGCAGTATATGCTCAGAATCCGTGTGCAAATCAGCACAAGCCAAAGTAGGAATGTAAGACACACAAGAATATTCTGCACGATAATCTTGCACTGTTGTATGTACTGTAGCCTATCTCATGTAGCTTGTAAAATGGTTGGGAAATTACTGTATACACTGTGTACCTGTGTATCAGTAAACTGACAGCAAAGCTGACTTTGCCATGACAAGGCAAACAATGCCAAATACACACTGCATAGCTAAGTTTGAGCTAGCTTGCTAACTGGCCCGGGTGGTTGTTACTATAGGAACAGAGACTGTATATAAAAGATGGATGTGCCTTAAACCTGTATTAATTTTCATGGCCAGCAGGGATGACTAGGGTAAGTAGGGGGCGGGGCCGGAAGCGGACCGGGGGACAGGAGTTTAAGTCCGCTGCTCTAACAGCCTGTGTATAATGTTGAATCTAGAAGATCTAATTTTTTTTTAATTAACGAACAATCTTTTCAGATATTGCCACTAAAAAAGTTCCTAATACGTGACAGAAAAGTTGCATAAAATTTGTTGTTTTTTTTTAAAATAATTCCACTGACACTCTTGGTTCCACTTGGCGGGCTCCAGCATGAGGCTGCGTTTGGCCAGCTCCAGCTCTCTCCTCAGGTTGTTGTATTTGGCTCGCACTCCGGAGATCCTCCGCTGGCGGTGCTCCAAAAACTTCAGCTTGGCACTGAAGCATGTGGGCCCCTGAAAGCACAAACACAAACTTTTCGCTACTTTTGCTCATTTAAAGATTTTATTCAGATCCACGCAGAACATAAAAAATTAATAAAAGCTTAAAACACAAACTGAAATCACTTCTTTACTCTTCTCATCGAAACAATAAGGGCTGCAATACAGCATTTGAGTACAGCAAATACCTTCTCTTAATTGGCAGAGGTCAATAAAAGCCATGTGTAAAAATTCATATGCACAATTTTTTAAATCTGTTATTATCTTTTATCTACATTGTGTTCTGTTTGTTCTACTTCTTTGTTCTTTGCTGCAGCATTGACCCAATTTACCCCATGTGGTCATTAAAATTGTATCAAAGTTGCCATGCCTGAGACTGGTGGAGGCAGGGAATCGTCTCATGGGGCCAGACCTCTCGTTATGGGACATTACGTCACCACATGCACCACATGGACCCTGTTTTGCTTTCAGGCGCATTTTCACTGTAAATGCCAGGCAGAGTCTTTTATTTCAAGGTTTACACAGTGAGCGTATTAAGCTTCTTCTACCCATATGGAAAAGAATTAGAAAAATATTCACTCCAATGGGAAATGTTTTATCTAATCAGACATGTATGTCTCATGCTACAATTTACTCATGAGTGACTCATATTTTTTCTCATATATGCTAATTTGATTCATATTCTGAGATTTATGTTACAGAAGAAAAAAAGGTGCCACATCTGTTGCACATCACATGAGAAAACAAAGTTTTAAGAGACATACAATAAACGTAAAACACAACAGCATTTTTTTCCTTATGGATATTTAGTTATCTCAAAGATATGAACACCTGGTAGCTGCCCGGTACAACCACAGGCTTAAATTGTGATTTGCTCGATGACTCACTAAAGACAACTTCTAATTTTTGGGATATAATTTTCAGGAGTTACTTTATAGCTCTAAATGCTAGAGGCACGTCACTATTACACTGATACAGTAGCTGAGGTTGCATGCCTCACAATATCTCTTGCGTTTCTCAAATCTCTGCAACTAAGGTGGCAATCTTGATATAATTTCAAAAATATGCAACTTTTCCAATTTATTATATCATTAAATGGGGTTAAACTAAGACATTATATGGCAGCCATAACATTTGTTATAACATGGCATATAGGATTGTTACTTACCATTGCTAATGCATCTAAATGAGCTCTATGCTACAAAAATGAGTTGGTTAAAAAAAAAAATCATGATCCTGTTTTTTGGTGGCTGTTCCCGCTCGTTGCCAGTAGAGGTTGATAAAGGTCATACTGTTTTTGTGTGGTGCCCTTTAACCTCCAAAAACAAATCAAAATAAACCCAGCACCTGTTTGCCAGCACCTGCTCTTTCCTGCATCCTCTGCACGTTGTCGATCTCATAAACCTTGATCTCGTAGGCCTCTGGGATTCCCTGATCCATGCAGCGAGACCGCAGTCCGCTAGCCGAGCGCCTCAGGGTCAGGGGTGGATCATGGGAAACGCGGCGCTGCTGAGTACCTAGAGCCGAGCGAACCAACATGTTCTTTTTCTTCTGAAACACGCTGAAGCAGTTACTTTTTTCTTTTTTTTTCTTTTTTTTAAAAAAAGGGTATTCATAACATTTATTGCAGTATTACATGTTAGTTGGCTCGTGCTGACTTTTAATTTAAGTGTTTAGGATTAAATAGTACCACAAAGAAGTCACACATTTACAATATCACTCGTGGATCTACACACAAGGCAGCTACAGCTGGAAATTATTCATGAGCTGCCACATTAGGTTCATGTCCATATGTGGCCTTCGGTGCCTGCACTGTGTTCCCCTACTGGAAGAACAGTTTGCCTGAGGCCAAATGCTGCTTGCAGAGCTACCAAAAGTCAAGACTCTCTCTGAATTGAGTTAGTCTGCCAGTGCAGGAGACGATAGTGTGTGCTTTATATTTTACAAGCACACACAGAACTGGCAGTTAACAGTTACAGTCGGGTTATTTTAGGGGATCATTGAAAATTCAGCAAAAGCTTTCAGTCCTGTTTTCTTTATTGTTCGCAATATTAACCATGTTCCCAACATAACTCTGTTAGAGCACATAATTCAATTAGCAAGTACTGCTAGCATGCACACGCCCATCTGTATAATTTACAGTATAAATCGAACACGCTTCATTTTTCTGTGTTTCTGCTTCCATCAGTAAGTGCCCTCACTGGGTTCATGTATTAATGATGTTACGTCCTACACAATCTGGCTTTTAATGCCAGCAAGGAAACTAGGTCTACAGATGAGTCATCTCTAATTAATATCACATTAATATGTTATGTGGTCAGATTATAAACCAAAAATTTTATGATGAACCTAGTGTTCGTGCTAACATAGTGGTTCTAATGGTTTGCAAGGTGTGTATTTTGTCTAGAGAATTCTGTCAGGAATTTATGCTAACGTTATGATGTAAACACAATGAACTTAGTCCAGGTGGTTTTACCTGTGCTACTTCTTCTCCTGAGATGCACCGACTGCTGCGAGCCACACTGAGGAGGGAGGCGCTCCTGTCGCTGACAGAATCTCTGTTTGAGGTGCTGCTGCCTGTGGCCTCACTGTCCCTTACCATGCTGTCATAGCCACTGCTCACCAAACTGTTCCTGTTAGAGAAATGCAGGGATGTCTTCCCCATAGCTGGTGGTAGATCGCCACTCAACACACTGGTTGTGTCACTTGCATGCCCACTCAGGTGGTCAGGCATGCGGGGAGCTGTCAGTTGACTGTACGGGGAAGGCAGTGATGTCATTTGGTCAGATCCTCCTATAGTGGGACTGACGGCCCTGTCCTTAAGTAGGTCTGAGAGACGACCATTGACAAATCCCTGGATGGCAGATTTTGTAGATGAGCATGTGGAGCTCTGGCTTGGAGTCCGGCTGATAGAGTGATAAGACCGTGGAGGGGAAGAGGGGAAAAAGGAGGATGTCCGTTCATAGCTAACTGTTTTACTGTCTGGAGAAGGGCTGGCACTATGATTGATAAAGTCCTGCAGGTTTTTGTGGGAGCCGTTGAGGTTCTTAATGCTAGGGGCTGACGATCGACGGACTTTGGGGCTAGATATCTTAAGCTTTCCAACAGCAGAGAGCTTGGAATGGATATGTCTAGAAGACTGAGTCACAGGCTTTTCAGAAGGGAAAAAGTGAAGGTTCTGTTCAGACCGAGGATTTTTCCTTGGGCTCCTGCTGGCTCTCGGAAAGGTACAGTCTCCCTCAAAATTTCCTTTATAAGCAGACTTAGAAGCCCCTTCGATACTTCCCTTGGAGCTCCCCTTAGAGCTCATAGAAGTGTTGCTACTGCCTCTTTCTAGCATTGGAAAGTCTTTTGGGATCCGCCCAAGAGAGTTAGTCCTTCTAGACAGCTGCTGCAGTTTGGCGCTGAAAAGCCTACCACTTTCCTCGATGGGTGACTTCAGCCTGCCGCTTGTATTTTCACGTTTCACTGTCTGAAGTTGATTTCTCAAAGAAAGATCCAATACCCCTTCTTAAAGTACTACTAGAATCCTGCTTGAACTCTTTTCCATATGTTTGAGGAGAGGAGATATGGAGGTTATGGTGAGTAGGGGAGTGTTGTCTTACCTTCCTCCTCTCTAGAGTTACCCTTGGGCTACAGGGAGTGGATGATGTCAGCCCCCTCAAGTCTCCAAGGTAGTCATCCTGGTGTTTGGCACTTTGCCAGCCTCGAGGTAAGCTGCCTGATGAATAGGAGGAAAGGGTGGTTTCTTGGTAACCAGGTGACACACCAGTTCTCTTGGGGTTATTTCTGCATGCGATTTCTGCCACCTCTGAAACCATTGCGTTGTTAGAGGAATAAACATGCCCACATTCTCTGGGGAAAATTTTGTCTGCATTTCTCTTTTCACACATTTTGTTTTCTGAAGGTTTATTACAAAAACCCAAATCTTCTAAGACAATTGGCTCATAAGAAATTTGGCTACAAGATGAATAACATGCCTTTTCAGACTTTTTGACATGTTTCTCAGAAGTTAAAGGTGCACAGTTCTTATGAAGAACCTCCCTATCGTCTGAACATCTGACTTTATTTCTTTTGGTCTCTGAGTCTGCCTTGACTCCTGCAAACGTTTTATGAGGACTTTCACTGTCTTTGGCACCATCCAAGTCACAGTCTACATCTGTATTAATCAACATGGGGTTTATGAATGAAGGCAACACCCTTTTTTCTCTCCTGAACTGATGCTGGGACTTTTCAGTCCCACCCCCTGTGGCCACAGGCTGAGCAGCAGAGCTTCCAGGTGCATCAGAAGAACCTGGAGCTACAGATTCCTCGCTGACATTGCTGATTATCTGGATTGGTTGGGAACTGGCAGAGTCTTGAGTGTGTGCCTGTGACTGTGCAGCGTCTCTAATACAAATTATATTTCCACCTGTCCTCGCTCTATCATACGCTCCACTGATGGTCACCTCCTCCACCATAGAGAAAACAAGCTCATCTTGACCTTTTAAGTCCAGTGGCTGTTGAACAGTCACAGTGATAGTGGCTTTCATTTCCTTTACATCTTCTCTGGGGCGGCTGTTTAAGACATCTCCAAGTATAACACTTTTAGCCAAGGAGTGTGAAGAGGGACAAGTAGAGGAAGGAGATATGGGAGAGCTTTTGCCAACTGGTGAGGTCCTTTTGTCTGTTTTGAACCAATCAGCAGTTTCAGCACTTTCCTGTTTTTCTGAAGGCTGAAGTGCAAGAGAACTGGTAACTGCCTTGACCTTAGCAGCCACATCAAAGCCCTTGGAAGAGAGCTTATTAACTGACTTAAGCATTCCAGTTTCAGAAGGCTCAGACCGGCAGGTCAAGTTTAGGCCAAGAGTTTGATTCAGCAGTTCCTCGCTGGAACTGGTTGCACTACACTCTTCACAGTCATACAGACCCGAATCCTCTCTCTGAAAACTGTCTCCAGGGGAGGCACCATCTGTCTGCGTTTCTCCAGCAGTGGTCTGACTGCAACTCAACCCCTTATTCAGCAGCATCTGTGGTGTTCCAGTATCTGACTGCTTTAGTGTTTCCTTCTGGAGCGGCGACTTGATTGTGGCATTATTTAAAGAAGCACCTTTTAAAGAAGATTTGAGCACATCCATTGTCACGTCACTTCCATCGATACAACCCAAACGTTCTTGAAGTTGAGCAAACGTGTCACATTTAAGACAGTCCCTCTCTGGCTGCTTCCTCTCTGCTTTCAGAACTTCGGTTTGCCCTAGAAGAGTCGCTTCTGTCTTCTTTTCTACTTGCAGCTGAGGAATTCTCAGAAGCTCTTGGAGGAGAGCAGTAAACTCCGGGTCATCCAAGTCAGCCTTGTTAGGATTCAAAGATGGTATGATGGGTACAAACTCAGGCTGTACCTGCCTTGGAGCTGCTCTGGGGTGGACTGAGCCATCTGAGTCTATCTGGATGACTGTGTCACAAGACTGATCACTATTGGAGCATTCATCTAGCTCACCACGCAGGCGAAAAGGACGGATGTCGACGTCTACCTCATCAGTGGAGTGGAACGCCCTCAGGGAAAAGGATTGCAGCCCTCTTTTTTCTCTAGTCAAACTCCTCCCACATGGAGAACATGAGGTAGATTGCTGTTGGATGAATGTGGATCATGCTATTAGAACCAATATTAGATGTGTCTTTTAAATCCAAAGCAACACTCAACAATTTTTGGGCTGCTAGAAAAATAGTCACAAGCTTAGACTGGCAAAAAGAAGAAAAAAAAAGCCAATATTTACAGTACCTTTGTCCTCTTTTGTGTCCTGCGAATACGAGAAGCAAGCTGGATGGTAGAGAAGGTCTCTTGAAGGTGTGCCAAAGAGTCAGTGATTTGAGCAATCACTGCAGTGTGGCAGTTTGTGCGACCCAAGGACTCTTGAAGGAGCATGGTCAGCTTACCACTCCTGTGCAGAAACAGTGCAACTCCTATGTAGTTATAATTGTAGGTTTTTGACCGCTATGAAGAGGTTTATATGGAAAAATGTGTTTTTTTAAAAAAAAAAATATATATATATATATATATATATATATAACAGTAAGCACTTCAGCAAACTGTCAAAATTTTCAGTTGCCTCCATTGTACTGCAAAATGTTTGCACTGGTAACATTTTTGAGTTAAATTCTTACTTGTTTGGGGTGGCTTTATGTCCGCTTAGAAGAGATAGGACAATAGGGCCCAGTTCAGAATGAGGGGGTTTATTTTTGTTGATACCCCTCATACCACTACACACATCTATCATGGTCAACTTGGTGGGGCTGCGTGAACCTAAGGATTGAAATTATACAGCTGAGCTTAATGAAGGTTAACTGAAAAAGCATTGCATGTTTTGATGTTTTCATGTTTTGTGCAAATAAAGAACACATGAATCATAACTTATCCTGAATACTGATCTGAATTTTACAAGCAGTGAGTTTTAAGCTGTGGAAACTACTTAACTGGGAAATACTTAATTCGCTGGGAATCTGAATATTTCATGCCAACCTTTTCCAATGGTGCTACTTTCTGTACGTGGAGGCTGGACGTGAAGAGTGAAGAACATTATGGAGCTGTCGCACAGGTATGTAATAAAGTCACTGTGCCGACGTGCCGCAATGGCCGCATCCAGGAGGGAAGCAGCCCGCTCGGCAGTGGGGGCCTTCACCCGGTTGTGGTTGCGTAGCTGGAAGGAGAGAAGAAGCTAATAAAAAATCTTGTCTTATTTTCCTTTTTTTTTTCATAAAAATCAGGATGCCATGCCCGCTTTAATGACATGCTGGCTTGCATTTGATAAACAGCAGTGTGAGGGAGGAGAGCGCTGCAGAGTCATAATGCAATCAGATATAATCTGCTGTGGAGCGTAATAGGTTTCTCTCCCAGCACCATTATTGTTTCCAACACAGTGTGGACCATTATCCAAACTGACTAAATAAAGATTAATAAAAATTCATTTTTATCACATCTAGAGGGCACACATGAAGTCTAGCGTACAGGCATCGCAGACAACGAATCTAACTAATCTAGTTGAAATAAATGTGGATATACTTTTTGTTTTAAAACAAACTAAAGGGACACTTGTTTTTGGTTTTTATTCTTAAATAAATTTTTTGTACTGCTGGAAACACAAATATGTCACCTATCAGCAGTAAAAAGTATAACCTTGTTTACTTTGGGTTATCTTGTTTATGTTTACAAAGACTTATTTCACTTTATAATCATGCAATTGACAATAACTCAACAGCTTTGATGCTGATTATGCTCATCGGGAAACCCACTACAAATGTGGGTCACTGGGCTACTGTGTGCCAAGGCAGAGGTAAAAGAGACACAGTGGAAGAAATTTAACAATCCCCTTTTCCTAATAGAAAAAAAATTTCCTGCCTGAATTCCATAGACTGGGTCCTCTTGGAGTCTAATATGGGCTTTCGGGCTGTCCTGGATACTGCCTAATGAGGGAACAACTTCCCCCAGCAGATCCCTCAGCGTATCCTCCTCTCCGCAGCACAGCTCAACAGCAGACACTGATACACTGAGATCAGTCCATGTCCTCTCTCTGCGGCGCTCGATGGCGCTGTACAGCCAGGAGATGGCATAAGGAATCAGCCCAAGCTTCCCGATGTTCTCACCACTCCCCACCATGCTGGACCAGGACCCTGAGGTGGACGAGAGCACATAAGTGTACCCATGCTCCATATACGGTCATGGGAAAAATAACGTTTTCACAAGACTTGATGCAGTCTTATGAAAAATTCAGTACACCCCATGATTCAATAGCAATGTATATATAATATATAATAGTGATGATGTCACAGGGTTTGTCTCATTCTTCTTCTGCAGGTATGAGATTTGAGCCTCTGGCTTCACCTTGTTTTCTAGCAAACACAATGGGCCATGGTCACAGATGAGGGTGTGGGCTCACAGCTAAGATGAACCCGTGGGACATCCACCTGTTAAAATTCAAATATGGCAGGGGAGAAAATGTGGCTGAAAACACCATGTCACAGAGCATAAGTTTGTTTGCAGCTCTTTCCAGGCATAAAGTGACAGAAGTGCTTAAAAAATGGGCATTTCATATCAGTAATAAAGTAAATATACAAGAAACTGTTTTTTTTTCACACAAATGCAATATAGATAATCATAAATATGTAGAGCAGTCTAGAAATAGAGATAATTGCAGAAAAGCATTGGTACAAACAAAACACATAATACATAATTTCACAAGAATGCTCAAATAACTGTTTTTATGGACCAGTACCATATTCTATATTCTAGTGCACTTTTGCCCCACATTACTCTTGAGTTATGGGCCTGTTTTACCCTCTCTCGTCTTATCCAAACTCTAATTCAATGAGGATAAGAGAATTGGTTTACTCCAATTAAAGGCGGAGCGGTCTGCCGTTATTCGGGGAGAATAGTGTTCTGTGGAGGAGATTGATATCCCCCTGGCTGTGGGCCACATGTAGTCTGTACCGGCCAACTAATTCAATCAGATTTACGGAGAGTGGCGTCATGTGAAAAATCAGGTCCAAGGAGACCCTGTCCTTACCCCGTGTCCACGCGTGTGTGTGCGTGTGTGTGCGTGTGTGTGCATGTGTGTGTGTGCGAGCTACAAATCTATTAAACCTCTTCGCCGCTAAGTGCAGGGTTCCATCTCTCTAATAGCACCATATCACAGTCCACTTTGTTTACAGTCCCTTCCAAGCTCAGCGCTTCAGCAAAATAAAGTGAAACATTTGCCTGAAATGTCATACAATGGGAAGCTTTTACAAACACATATATGCTGTGTAATTGAAGAACAGGCTTTTATTTATATAGTAACAGGTGAAAGATGAATGGCTTAGAAGGAAAGCATTTTTTTAAAAAAAGGAGCAGAAAAGAGAGAAATGGACTCGGGGAGGAAACAAAATCTACCAGGAGGCTGGAGATCTGTATCAAGAGGACAGAGAGAAAAAATGGATACAAGGACTTTAAGTGATAAAGAAAGGCTGAAAGATAGCAATGGGATAGAGGAGGAGGAGGTGGGCGTGGGGGTGGATGATAAAAGCATCCCACTCCCATCTTGAGATTTTAACCCATGGCCTCTCACAGCGACCGATTACTCACCCACATCAGCGCAACCCAAGCCCAGAACACAGGCATCGCTGCCGCTGAGCACACAGCGGATGACATCAGCCAGGACGCCTGCACACACCTCAGCCTGGTCGGAGAGAACAAAAGACAGCAAGCATCTTATGATTCATCTCCACACTGAAAAAGTGCACCCAATACAGAGGAAGAACCGAAGCAGAAAGGGGATGCGTACTGATTCCCTTGGGCTCAGATATTGTAAGCAGAGCTTGGAGAAAGTTGAACGTAATTGATGGACTGTGTAATTGTGGTGGCTGTCCAGGGTCTATCAGTTTTCAGGTCATCAGACAGAGAGAGGGAACAAACCGTGGTGTGTCTTATAAAGAAGGGGAAATTATGCACTGAATAAACATAATGACGCCAACTAATGCTGCACAATCTAGTATCTGCCAGTGTAAAATAATTAAGACCGATCACCATAGAAAATAGAAGCATCACTACAGAAAATAGAAACAACTGAAGCCATATTGAAATGCTTTGCAGCAGAACCAGACCTGGCTTGACTCCTGAGGATATGCAGTATCAAAGTTGAAGGTCTTGAGATGACTTTTGCCATCCCTGCCTAGTGTCATTGTAGCACGTGGTTGGCTTTTGGTGACTGGCTCCACTATGGTTATTCTCTTCTTGGATGGGTCAATCCGGAGAACAGGTGGTTGGCCTTGGCTCTCTGACAGCATTGGGCTCACCCTCAGCACCACTTTAACCTGTACACCAAAGGAAATGGAAAGAGAGCTGTGATAAAAATGTAGATACAGAATATAAGAAAATATCTGTTGGTCACCTATTTGGTCCAGTTTGATGAAAAAAGATCAATTAAAACAATTACCATGAGATTGCGAGGAAGATGAGTTAAAGCTCAAATTATTAATTTTATTTTTATTTTTATTTTTTTTACCAAAACATGGAATTTCTATTGGCTTCAGCTGTACTTTATGTTTGCTGTATAAACTGTAAGCCTGGAAAATTATGAAATGTTAGTAGAAGGGTGAACATACCCACTAGCATGTTGGCCAACACTGTCTCTCTCAGCTCATCACATACTGGTGCTTGGCCAGGAAAGCCTTCTCATCAAATTTTAAAGCAGGGGGTACACCGGATTATTTCCCAACACACAGGTATTCCTTTAAGCCTCATTTTCTGATGTTCATGGTACAGGTTCAATATATAATTTTGTTCAGCAAGAATAAAAAGAAACCAACATAAGTCTACCCAGACAGACTGGGGACAGATATCAAAATCCAAGATCCTCAAATCACAAAGCACAATTTGGAGTCCCTCACTTTAACACTTTTAGTTTACTTTCATTTTTTATTTTTCCTATTCTGTCACACAAATCTGCATGTCTGCAAAAATCACCTATTAGGCTAAAATTCAAGGCAAACTTTTCCCATCAGCAACAACTTCTTTGCCATTTCCTTATAATGACACTAGTTACAAAATAATGTCATCAGACAAAAATCTTTATATGGTCTTATTGCATCTCATTGTATCAATATCAGATGTTAAGGGACTTCTACACACATCCATGGAACCACCCATCAGGTTGAAAAGGTTGTGTTAAAGAGGCTGTAAGTGTGACACCTGAGGCAGGGATTATACTTGGGTGAGGACACAGACAGCTGCACGCACAGGCAGTCGTTCCTGTTATACTCCTTTGAAGTCTGCCTGAAGGGCACAGGTGTAGTAGAAGGAATTTACATCACTCAGGCCTTAGCAGGCCCTAGCATACCTGTGGATGCAAAATCCATCACAGCCAAGCAAGACTTCTAACCAGGCATTAGTACTGTATGTGAGAACCTGTTGGAGCATTGTGTGCATGGTAGCACACTCATGCTAACATTTGGTAAAAGCACCACTGTGGGTAAGTACAGCTTCACAGATAACCAAGCTGTTTGTAATGTAGGCAGGTCCAGGCAGGTCTTAGCCACAATAATTGTGCATACCAGTTGATCTGAATGCCAGACCACATCAACTGGTAGTTCAGTTGATACTCTTCCACACACTCAATAAGCAAATAGTTTACTGTTTTTGAGCTGCTTTAGCCTGCCAACAGTTGATGCACATCTGCAAACCCACCTCCAAGTCTAAGTTTCCAAATGGAAATAACAAGCTTCTTTTGAGTATAGTGATACATCCGTCCATTTAATTCAATTTTATTTGTATAGTGCCAAATCCCAATGACAGTGCCTCAATGAATTTTATATTGTATGATAAAGACCCTACAATAATACAGAGAAAACTCCAACTATCAGATGACCCCCTGTGAGCAAGCATTTGGTGAGAGTGGGAAGGAAAAACTCCCTTTTAACAGGAAGAAACCTCTGGCAGAACCAGGCTCAGGGAAGGGCAGTCACAAGCTACCTTCGCTTGCATGGTTTTAGATATGGCTTAATACCCATCCATTTTTTTCTGCTTATCCAGTTCAGGGTTGCTATCCCAACTGTCATTGGGAAAGAGGCAGGTTAGAGACAGTCTGCCAGTTTGCTGTACAGCTAACACAGAGAACAACTATTCTTACTCACCTACAGCCAATTTAGGATTACCAATTAACCTAACAAGCATGTCTTTGAACTGTGATGAAAAAGCCAGGTTACCCAGGGAGGCCCCATGCGAACAAAGGGAAAGCATGTCAAATCCACATGGGAACATCTGCCAGCTGGCAGATTTGAATCTAGGGCTTTTTTTTTTTGCTGTGAGGTAACAGTGCTAACCACGGTGTTACCATGGCATAATACCCTAGGCAAGTTGTAAAATTTCTGTTTATGTCCTTTTCGATATTTAATGCTTGAAACTCATAATAATGGCATCTGTGTATTTTGCAATGACTCTTTATCAGAGTCCTTGTATCCCAAAATCTTGGAACCCCACGTACAGTGAGAAAACTCTGTGGTGTTTGTTCTATTTATGCATTTGTTTTTTAAATGCTTTTTGAAACTTTAATTCAATTCAATTTTTGTTTATATAGCACCAAATCACAACAAACAGTTGCCTCAAGGTAATTTATATGGTAAGGCAAAGACCCTACAATAATTACAGAGAAAACCCAACAGTCAAAATGACCCCCTATGAGCAAGCACTTGGCGACAGTGGGAAGGAAAAACTCCCTTTTAACAGGAAGAACTTTATGTTATTCAGTTTACCTTAGCAACACTCTGGACTCTGAAGTCTGACATCAAATACAACTGCTAAAGAGCACAGAAAAAGATTTGTGCTCTTTCAGCCCCTGCTGCACAGCAACAGGCAGCTGACATGCTATCTGAGCAAAACCTCAACTGGAAAAGAGAAAACCTCTGTGGAACAAAGTGAAAAATATCGAAAAGGACTAGGGAATCTTCAGGACGGTGAAGTAAAGGTGGTGTACTTTGTCTTTGTGCTTTACAGCCATCACCTGATTTGTCAGTACATAAAATGTTAATGAAGTGACAGCCAAAAATAAAATGTTGAATTGAAACAAAAACATATTTTCTTTAGGCTGCAGTACACCACATTAGTTATAGTTAAGTTATAGTGCAGCAACTACACATACATCATACATCAGCTGCATGACGATGCATTCCTCCTGCTGTATTTCTGCATGTCGTGACATTAATTCCTTAATGCACAACTCTGGATGTAGTCTGAGATTTAGCAGCTTTAACGTCTTAAATTAAGTTACATCCTGATTCGGACAGCCTCTTAACAAGGCCCACAGGTCTTGGTCTATCAGAAAACAAGGCAGCATATACTGAACAGTGTTCCCTGTTAAGGTTTATAATACAATTATAAAATTGGCTTTCCAGAATTCAGGTCTGCAAGATTGCAAATAGACATATGTTCTGACACCCAGTCGAATGCAGTTTTCCTGAAAATGCACAGGACTGCATTACACCATTATGAGATCATCCTTCATTGACTGAATTTGAAAACATGAAAGCCATTTTCCATCTGCCACATGATAAGTTCCCAATGTCCTGTGAAGGATTTTTTTTTCCCTCCTCATAATTTTAATTTCTTAGGCAAGAAATGGCTTCTTAACCATATTGAACGTGTGTCAAACTCTATTTATGAGGGTTAAATTATTCAAGAGAACCATTTACAAGCAGAGAAAATCCTCCTCAGCTCCCACACGCATGCATATTCCTGCACGTCAAGCAAAGCAAAGCTGAGTGCTTGGGCAGGTGTGGCCGGCGGTGGGGTCTATTTGAGCCCTTATCTGTAACTCTAGACTACACCCAAGAGTCCATCTATGAGACAAGGGGAGGGCATGCAGCCATATTGATCTCCCCCCAGTTTGTCTCCCAAAGGAGGTGAGGATAAGGGCGGAGGGGAACAAGATGGAGACATTAGCACCACATTACAGTGTATCATGAAGGAGGAGTGATATAGGATCTCCTCCAAATTGACTGATATCGCTTTACACCACAACACGGATGGTCAAAACACTTCCAAGATGGCGTTTATGGGCTCTTCCTTTGATGATACGTTACCAGTCTGGACTTATTCTATGTATTTATACACTGAAACACAAGATACATTGTTTCCAGGTGGTGTCGTTAATTGTGGGACCTGTGTATATTTTCCTTTTTAAATAATTCATTCAGAATGTCTGTGTGTCCTATAAAGAAGTCACTAGATAATGCACATTGTATGCAGGGGTGGGGCTGAGTGGTGGCTATGGGTTAATTTATTGCACTGCTTTAAATCCATAGCCTGATGTGCACCATTGCAGAAAAGTAACTACATATCACAGCAAGACAGAGCAAAATGACTGTGATTGATTCCATTGTTAGTAATGTGCCATGTAAACACTGTATATTGACCAGCTCAGGGGTAATACCTCAG
>JAMQGT020012728.1:0-16568 GCA_024447675.2 Pterophyllum scalare | reverse complement strand
GCCCCACTTTTCAGTTTTTTATTTGTTAAAAAAGTTTGACACATCCAATAAATTTCATTCCACTTCACAATTGTGTCCCACTTGTTGTTGATTCTTCACAAAAAATTAAAATTTTATTTCTTTATGTTTGAAGCCTGAAATGTGGCAAAAGGTTGAAAAGTTCAAGGGGGCCGAATACTTTCGCAAGACACTGTATGTGGAGAGTACAGAATCCATCAAGGAGAGAATATTCTTGCCACTCATGTACCCAAAATAGCTACAGCCGTATAGATTTTTTCCTATAGCCCTATCTTGGGTAAGCTTAGAAAACACCATTACCACCCCCTTACCCCTTAACTCATACTTTATATTCAAGAAAATACAAAGATTTGTTGAAAAATACTTCCAACCCATTTGTAAAAAACACTATCTGAGTTTGGTTTGACACACAAATTCAAAAACTAAGTACCAGCACTAGCCCAATTTTCCCCCATTTGGGGCAACATGACCTTTGAACCAGGTAGAAGGGATATGGGTTTTAAAACATGCTATGTTAAAGGTCTGTGCAAGGTTGCAAGAATTTTATTTGCTAAAGACGCTATGATGTGTTTTGATGACCTGAAATGGAAATTTGATATTCCAACTAAACACTTTTTCAAATTTCTTCAGATTAGAAGCTTTATCTCAGGTACTCAAAAATCTCTAGCATTACCCACTCTCACTTCATTAGAATACCTAGCAATAAACTACCATCTTTAGAAGGTCTAATATCCTACTTTTACAATAGCATTAAAGACAACTCCCAAACATCCTCAGATACCAAAAGACTGGCATGGTGTTAAGATTTAAATTGTAATATACCAGTAGATGAGTGGCAGAGGGCCGGTCTGAAAGCCCAGGCACAATCTATTAATACTCAATTTAACATAATCCAATACAAATGGCTAATGAGAACTTAAATTATGCCAACATTATTAAATAAATTTGATTCTAATGTCCCAGATATATGTGTTAAATGTGGGGCTAAAGGCTGATCCACTGCTTATGGGAATGCCCAGAGATCCAATATTTCTGGAGGGAAGTTTTGAACACAATCTCATACATCACAGGTATTAAACTGAATCCTTGTCCTAAACTATGTATCTTAGGGATTTTCTCCACTGAATATCAACTGAACAAGGTTGACCAAAAAACCATAATCTACTGTTTGATACAAGCAAAGAACAGTATAGCCAGGTCCTGGAAATCCATTGCCAGACCTCAGCTGAAACCTTGATTGTCCATGCTAGCTAGCTCCCTCACCCTGGAGAAACTCACCTTTTTGATTAAGGGTAGATACGCTGTGTTTAAAAAGATGTGGAAGTATTTGTAAGGATGAATGATTGAATGAATTAGACTAATTTTGTTTTGTTTTTTTACTTTTATTTTTATAATGGCCGTAACTCTGACACCTATATGTCAAACTAAAGAATCCATGTGTATTCGGATGTATGAGAAAAGTACCAAATGGAACTACTGATGTATGGCGGTCCTAACACTCCGAAGAAAGTATTAATAGAACCACAGCATTGAACATGTTCTCAATGGACTACCCTCAACACTCTTGGACTAATGCTCATCATACAGTCCAGATGCAACAAATTTAAAATACCCTGTCTCAATACAGTTTACACCTTTCCTGCCACCTTGAAGGTTTATGATGTTCTTTTTTTTTTTTTTTGGTACTGTAGTTCTTGCTTGGTGTTCGGTACTCTTATGTGGGAGATCCTTTTCTTGCACCTGGTTTATAACATGAAAAGCAATAAACAGATTTTTGGAAAAAAAAGAGAATTTTCAGTTTCATCAGTAGTCAGAAAGCTTAATGTCAGCATGCAGAGAAAATAATCTAAACCTTTAGCTTCTACCTAACAAAATATCGAGTCCTAACTAACCCTCTCTGTGTAGAGTTTTCGACCAGCAGCCATGTTGGTGGAGCGATCAAAGGATTTTGGACGAAGCTGGAAAGTTTTCCGTTATTTTGCAAAAGATTGCTCACTTCATTTCCCCTTGGTGTCTGCTGAGCCAGCCAGGAACATTGATGACATTGTCTGTGACAGCAGATACTCTGGATTAGAACCATCCACAGATGGAGAGGTAACAAATTCACTTACTCCATGAAAATTATCTTTTTTTCTACAGCGCCAATGGACTTAATTCATTCTGGACTTTATCATGATTATTCATACATTAAGACAAGATTTCACATGATTCACACAAATGATGAAATTATGTAACAGCAAAGCATTAATTGTAGGATTTTTTTTTCTTACTGTGTGTTTTATTATGTTTGTCCTCTAGTTGGTGCTAAAAGCCCTTGATCCTGTCTTTAAAATAGAAAACCCTTATGCACAAAACATCCGAGGTGAGATTTTCTAACATAAACTAATTGGCTCTCACACTGTTTAAAAGTATGTATCCTCTGGGTCAACTTGTTCTCCTATAGCTTTAATCCTGCAGATAACCACACTTAACAGGATAAATGACTAAACTGACAAATCAAACTAAAATCATTTAAAGGTGCCGCAGATAACTCATGTGGACTCCTGCTGTTCATGTGTTTAATTTGCTGTAAACATCTGCTGTAAATTTGGACATTTTAACATGGGAGTCTATGGGGACTGATTCACTGCTGGAGCCTCCACTGGACTTCAGAGGAACTTTTAGTCTTTTACTATTTTTTCAGTCTCAGAGTTTGATGCTAACAGTACAGACAGACCTTTGACCCTTTGTTCTATGGATAATGGGTTAGGGGTTAGGGTTAACCTGAACTCTCAGGTGTTCTAAGCCAGATTTTCCTCTAACAAGCCTCCTGTAAGTTTATCATTATGTTCTCTGCATATTGATCAGTGTAAAACAACAAAGATTTCACAGTCAAACACAAACAAATCTGTATAGCAGAGGAACAAAATCTGAAACCTTTAACGAGTTTATGAGATGGAACATTAAAAAACAGAACCATATAAACTGAATATCCTTCTGACCATTATCCTCAGATCTGATCACCTTGACAAACATTCGGGTGAACTTCACTCGCCTCTTCACACTCGGTGACACGCTGCTGAGTCGAAGACGCAGAAACCTTCAGGATAAATATTACTATTCTGTTTACAACATGGTGGTTAAAGGAAGCTGCTTCTGTAATGGACATGCCAGCCAGTGTGTGCCTGTGGATGGAGGGCAGGGGGATGTTTTCATCCAACCTGACATGGTATGGACCAGAACCAGTCTGTGTTTATACATCCTGCTGTGATTAACATTTTATTTCAGGTGATTTAATCAATGTTAATTCACTGTTTTTAACAAGTTTGAGATGTAAATTAAGAACTTTTAAGTTCAGTATAAAGACGTTAAAGATTAAGAAAAAAATCATTTATAGATTAATGCCACCAACAGACCATCTGTGCTTGGGGGCTGTGGCTCAGGAGGTAGAGAAAGGTATCAGGTAGCTCCAGGGGTGATGATGTGATCTCTGATTTCTGTCATCTATAAATCAGTGTCCTTTAGGTAAAACTGATGTTCAGGCCAGCAGGGGGAAACAGATGGAGTCCTAAAATAATGGTTGGGTATTTTTATTCATATGAATCTAAATCAGATGTGTGTACATTCTTTCTTCCCCCAGCATATGACCACACACACTTGAAGCTGCAGGTAAAGATATATATATTCTGCTTTCAGGTTTATGGACAATGTGTTTGTCAACACAATACAGCTGGAGAAAACTGTGAGAGATGTCAGGACTTTCACCACGACTCCCCCTGGAGGCCTGGAGGAGAGAGTGCAGCAAACATCTGCAGAAGTAAATCAAACTGAAGTTAAATTTGTCACTTTTTCATGTTTTATATATATTAAAAAACAATCAAACAAACAGGCAAAATAAATTTCTTTCCACAGTTGATGTGTAAAGAACAGCAACCACATTTTTTTCATGTTATTCCTGACAGTGTGGAACTATTTAAAATTTTAACAATCTGGAAAGTAAGCATATAGTACTGTATAGTTTTGCACACAGCTCTATATCATATAAATGATACTGATATAATTGATAAAATTCTTATTCTAAAAACTGGATATTTTAAAAGTATAGAATATAATAAAGGCGACTGCCTTGCAGTCTGTCCATTAGGTTTCTATGGGAAGGACTGCTCTCAGTGTAGGAATAGAGCTGACTGTGACCACATCTCTGGACAAGGATTAGATGATGATAATCACAGATTGTTGGAAACATCTGAGTCATCAAAATTAAAAAAATATATTATTTTTTGGTATTTATTAGATAGTGTACAGTAAAGAGAGAGAGGAAAGTGGGGAGAGAAATAGGGGAAGACATGTAACAGGGGGCCACAGGTCAGATGCAAACCCAGGTAACCTGCACCACAACCATGTGGTGTACATGGATGCTTGCTCACCCACTGAGCCACCCTGGCACCCATCAAAACTATTTTTCAGGTTGTAGGCTACTGGGCCAATGACTGAAAAATGTCATTTTGATGAAATTGTCAGACTCATTTAAAATCAAATGCTTGCATAGTTGTAATTTCTATTTAATTCAGTTTAATTAGTCTGCTTGGTTTGGTAGTTACATCAGCAAAGTCACTAGCTAACTCTGTTACACACTCAATTCTGTGTTTTAGATTAGATTAGATTTTATGAATCCCTTTGGGTGGGTTCTGTTTTAGATATCAGGTTACTTTACGTGGCATCAAATTATCGGTAGTAAAGTAGATTTGTTTATATTTTTTTTAATAACATTTCATTATCAAGGTTTCAAGGATTTTTACTGTCATCCCTGCATGTGTGAAATTCAGTTTCAATTCAATTTTATTTAATTGCTAAATGACAGAAATAGTTGCCTCAAGATGCTTTATGTTGTAAGTTATTGTAAGATATTGATAATTCAGTTCAATTCAATTCAAACCAAACTGTCACCTCAAGGAACTTTATATTGTAAGGTAAAGACCCTACAATTATTACAGAGAAAACCAAACATTCAAAACGACCCCCTATGAGCAAGCACTTGGCGACAGTGGGAAGGAAAAACTCCCTTCTAACAGGAAGAAACCTCCAGCAGAACCAGGCTCAGGGAGGGGCAGTCATCTGCTGTGACCGGTTGGGGCTGAGGGGAGAGAGACAGGACAAAAGACATGCTGTGGAGGAGAGCCAGAGATTAATAATAATGATCAAATACAGAGTGGAGTATAAACAGAGTAAATGAGGTGAATGAAAAGAAACACCAGCAGCCATTAATATCCATATGGTTAAAGGTCAGATGTATGTGTGAATTTCAAACTGCACATGGCAGTACTTCCTGTTCTTTCATTTGTTCTCTTAATACGGTGAATTTCTAGTTTCATTTCTGTAATCATCAGTTCATTAATGATCATAAATGAGTTTGAAACGGCATCCTGTTATTTTGTGTCTCTCTCAGGATGTAACTGCCATGGCCACTCGTATTCATGTCACTTTGATGCAGTTCGTTACAAAGTGACCGGAGGCATAAGTGGCGGCGTGTGTGACGACTGTGGCAACAACAGGATGGGGCCTCAGTGTGAACAGTGTAAACCTTTTCTGTATCAGGATCCACAGAGAGCAAAGGATGACCCACACGCCTGCATACGTATGCTTTATTTTAGAGTTTTCCTGTTTTCACTGTTCTTATTGACATTAGACTCAGTTTTTACTTTTTCTAATTATACACACACACACACACATATATACATATATATATATATATATATATATATATATATATATATATATATATATATATAAATATATATGGTTGCTGAATGATTGCATTAAGCAATCAACCGGTCACCCTGAGGTTGAGTGTGCAACATCCTCCATCTCTCAGCTACCACTTATGATAACAAGGCCATTGCACACATCACTTCTCTAAACTTCTCAGTCAGACTCAGATTGTCTGCAATCACACTCAGACAGACTGGTGAAGGTTCGCAAACAATTGCTGTCAAATTTACAAACACAGACAGGCTAGAGTGACAAGTGCAACTCCTGTGCGCCATCATTTATTCTTCCATGTGAGGATAGATTATAATAAATCACACAAACGTGAGTTAAAAAGGTTAGTCAGAAGCAATTTATTGAAATATTATGTTCAATTTAACACCAAAAAGTATTTTTCTTTTGCACCTGATAGTATGTGTGCAACAGTTGCTGAAAGGAGTGTGCAATTATTTAGAATGGGAGGGGGATGTGCTATTAGAGCAAATGTGTAATGGGCACAGGTGGATGGTTCAAAGCCCAGTCCGTAAACATCAAGTTGACTGTTTACTACAGATAAAATCAACCCCCAGGCCAATATCCCAGTGCTCCTGATTGGCCAGTCTACTCCTGGCTCCGCTATAGCACTATATTTCTGATGAAGTGGCAACAGATTTGCAGTTTTTTCAAATTTAAAACAGTTAATTGTGGTACAATCACAAACACATTGCATGTAATTACCAACCAAGAGAATGATTAGCCAACACAAATCACTTGCACCAATTGGACTCCTGCCCGTTCCCTACCCTCAAACCAAGCCCCAGATTTCTCAGGGATGATATCACGTGACATGATGATGATGTAGCAGCTCTGTTTTAGGGTAATAATGTTATACCATGTGATGGTGATGTGTTTCAGCATGTGACTGTGATACAGCCGGTTCACGCGGTGGTGGTCTGTGTGACGCTCTGAGTGGTCAGTGTGTGTGCAAAGAAAATGTAGAGGGTCAACGCTGCGATCACTGCAAGCATGGCTTCTTCAACCTGAGGCAGGATGACCCAGCAGGCTGTCAGGGTGACAAAATAACTATTTGTCCTGTTTGCCATTTTTAACAAGCAAAAGAGCTCCCTGCTTGTGTTTGCATGACAATTTCAGTGAGCTGAAAGTGTAAGACACTTAGTATGATTGTGTGCGTTTCAGCATGCCGGTGTCATCCTTTGGGAAGTGTCGGCTCATGTGATCAGTTGACAGGAAGTTGTGAATGTGACCAAAAGACGAGTGGACTGCTGTGTGATCAATGTCTGGTAGGTAACACCTTAAAGATGTACTGTAAAATATTTCATTTACACTTTAGCTTCCCTTCATACTCATTCTAATTACTTTGAATGTTTTCCCAACTTCATTGTAAACAAAATAATCAATAACTTGCAGTCTGTAAGTTTATTTTTAATTATATATGTATTTCAGACTAGATAGATATAAATAAAATAAAAATCAGCATCCCACAGTTACATTGATTGTGGACAGGCAGATTAAGAATTCAAGAGCATTCTTTATATAAAACATCACCCAACAGAAGTATAAACTGTTCAGGGGTGACCTTCATGTCCAACCTCAGGGTTCTGAAGTCTGTTCCACCTTTCAGGTATATAATAGGAGAAAGCGGTCCTTCCTGTTCTCCATTCAGAGAAAATGCATTCTTGCTACTATTTAGTGTAATCCATATTTCTAAATCTTAATCGTGGTGGGGGTGACGTAGTAATGGCAGAATAAGGACAAGTTTTCATTGAGCTCCTGTTTCCACACAATATTTGTCATATTATTCAGAAAATAAGACATACTTCCATGTTTAACTTGCACATACAGCATTTAACAGTCTAGGAGCAAAAAGAAAAGTGATGGTTTTGACATTTAACAATGTTGAAGAAGATAAAAATTCAGTCACAGAGATGGGCTAGCATTGCAGCTGCTAATGTTAGCAAATCAACAGATTCTCCATTGCCAAGTAAGGAACAGCCAGAAACTATGGACGCCACAGCTCTGATTCCTGAGTTAACTCAGAACTTCAACAACATTGTGGAAGAGAAGCTTTCTAAGATTTCCCGGAATGGGAAAGAATTTCCACAACTTTAGAGGGCCAGTCAAAATACATCGCCACGGTGGAGCAGAGAATCTCGAATATTAGGACATTTTGGCTGGTCTGGAAATCAAACTCATTGAAACAGAACAAGATGAAGCAAATGACTTATGTTGTGGATGATTTGGAGAACTGTTGCACACAGGACAACATTTGCGTCCTTAATCTGGAAGATGGCACAGAGGGAAAATGTCCTATACAGTTCTCTGAATAATGAGTTCCCACTGTGCTTGGCTTAGAGGTGGTCATATACTGCTATGGCAGGCAGGATTGAGGACCCCAATGGAGGACTCGAGAGGCAGTGTATAAACTCAAAAGAACTCATCTTTATTGCTGGAACACAGGACAGAACTGCACAGGGACAGTTGCATAAACTCACACTTGATATCAGGACTCGGACAGAGAGGCACACAGTGAGGGAAAATTGATGGCGTCTCAACAAGGACAAAGGGAAAACACAGACAGTATATACACAGCAGGTAATGGGCAAACAGGAAACAACTGGGAGGGAAACACAGGAAGCAAAACTAAACCCAAAGCACAAGGACCAAAACATACCAAAATAAAACTGGGAGTAACCAGACACAAAGCCCAGGACTAGGACACATGAACATGACACAAGGGCAGGAAATAAACAATAAACGCTGAATCAAAATCCAACAAAAACAGCTGGGTCAATGGACCCAGGATCATGACAGTGGTGAACCCCAGGATTAAAAGTCGCATCCAAACTGACCGGGCACACCGTAGCTTTGGACCACAGGGAGCATTGTCCACAACCAGTGAGTATTAAACTTCACAACTCCAGAGACAAACCGAGGATATTGGCAGTGATGAGGGCAGAATCTAACCCAGAATACGAAGGAAAGCAGATCTTCATTCATCGAGAGAGGCATTGTGGCGTCAACAATGTGTTTAAAACTTTGATAGACAAGAGGATTCTTGTGTGTTAAGCACAACAACAGTATGACAACAGTATATTCCTGTCACAGGAATAACACAGTTATTTCCCCGTTTTCCCCTTGTCCCTTGTTGTGTCCCCTTTGTCTTTTGTTTCCCCTTCTGTGTGCTCATGCACAAGTTCATATTACTCTAAGTTCAAGTGAGTTAGGTGTTTGTTGTGCTCCCTCCTGTTCAGCTTTGTTAAGGTGTTGTGCTTCAGCACATAAAGCTAAAGACCAGGTTTATTCCCTGCCTCCGGAGTCCTGCGTTAGGGTCCTCTGCCCTGCCTGCCACATAATTACATGACATTCTGAGAGCGAAGTGCTCTATTGGGGTGATACGGTACTATGAGGTCTTTAAGATAAGATTGGGCCTAATTATTCAAGACCTTGTATGTGAGGAGAAGGATTTTAAATTCTATTCCAGATTTAACAGGGAGCCAATGAAGAGAAGCCAATATGGGAGAAATCTGCTCTCTCTTTCTAGTCCCTGTCAGTACTCTAGCTGCAGCATTTTGGATCAGCTGAAGGCTTTTCAGGGAGCTTTTAGGACAGCCTGATAATAATGAATTACAGTAGTCCAGCCTAGAAGTAATAAATGCACGAATTACCTTTTTAGTCTAAAGTTTAGTCAGTCTGAGAAAGGATGTTTCTAATTTTAGAAGTATTGTCATGGCTCTGGGTCTTATGCCCAGCATTTTGTTTCCACCCTTATGGTGCTGTTTCATTGTGTTTTTTGGTTTATTTATTTAGATTCTTTGTATTAATAATGTTCTGTATTCGTTAGTTATAGTTATTTATATTGAATCCCTGTTCCCTGTGTGGTACCCCCCGTGTCTGTCCTATCCCTCTGGCATGCCTCGAGTCTCATGTGTTTTTGTTGTGTTATTTTCCTGTGCTGTGTGTTTAGTCTGCGTTCAGAATCAGAATCAGAAATACTTTATTGATCCCAGAGGGAAATTTCTGTTGTTACAGCTGCAGCTGTTTTATTTAAATAAATAAAACCAAAACAAAATAAAATACACTAAATGTATAAAATATAAAAACTAAAGAGATAATTTGACTATATACACATTAAATCTTGTGAGTGCAGTGGCTGTAAAAATTTTTACTGAAGTATTTATATATGTTTTGTATATGATGTGGTTTTATATATATGTACAATGTATATGGACAGTTTTTTATGTACAATTGTATGCACACATGTGTATGTTCCTGTTTCCATCTAGTTGTTTCCTGTTTTACTTTGTTAGTTCTTGTCACTTGTGCTCTGTGTTTAGTTTTACCTCCTTGTCTCGTTTTGTGATTGAGTTCAGCTGTGCTCTCCCCCTGTTGCCTGTTCCTAAGTATCCCTCTGTGTGTTTATTGTCTCAGTCTTCCTCTTGTCAGGTTGTTGTTGTTGTCTCTGTGGCTGTGTCCTGCTCCCCGGTCATCTGTATTCCTAGTTTAGATTTATTTTTGTGTTCATTTAACTTGGTTTGTTTGCTACAATACAGGTTCACCTTTCATCATTCATACCTGTCATCTCCTGAGTCCTGCTAATGGGCCCTGGTCGTTTTTCTTAGTTTGTCTTGTGGTTTAGCTTCTCAGTTTGTTGTAGTTTTGTATTCTGTTTTTGGTTATAGTTATTATAGTTAATTGTTATTCTGATTTCCTTGTGTTCTGGTCTTCCTGTGTCTGTGTTTCTCTTTGTGTCTGTCTCCCTGTGTCTTGATCCCTGTTTAGTTCCCTCTGTGTGCCAGTCCTCCTGGGTGTTAAGTCTGTGTGTACCATGTTGGGTTACTTCCTGTTTTATTTTGACAGTCTCGTGTTCCCTATGCTTTGTGTTTAGTTTTGCTTCCTCTGTGTTATTAGTTTCATTTGTTTCACCAGTTGTTCCCTGCTGTTTCCACTTGGCCCGATTACCTAGTTTGTCTTTAAGCCCACAGTTTTTCTCTGTTCTTCGTTGCATTGTCGTCTATGATCCCTGCTGTGTCTCTCCCCGTTTCATGTTTCCCTTAGTTTTATTTCTGGCATCTGCCCAGTTTATTTGTATTATTTGTCATCCTTCTTAATAATCAACATTTAAGTTCAGTTTTCCTTTTGAGTCTTGCATTTCAGTGTCCAACCTTTGCCTGGTTGCCACAGCTAACTATGACACTAGCTTTATGGAGGGCTTTTTTATAGAGCAACAAACTCTTTTTCCAGGCTAAATGAGCATCTTCTACGTTAGTGAGACGCCATTCCCTCTCCAGCTTATGGGTTATCTGCTTTAAGCTGCACGTTTGTGAATTATACCACGGAGTCAGGCACTTCTGATCTGAGGCTTTCCTTTTCAGAGGAGCCACAGTATCCAAAGTCGTACGCAATGAGGATGTAAAACTATTGATGAGATAATCTACCTCACTGGGAGCAGAGTTTAGGTAGCTGCTCTGCACTGTGTTGGCACATGGCACTGAAGAGCATAATAATGAAGGAATTAGATCCTTAAACTTAGTTACAGCACTTTCACAAAGACTCCTACTGTAATAAAACTTATTCCCCACTGCTGTGTAATCCATTAAAGTAAATGTAAATGTTACTAAGAAATGATCAGACAGGAGGGGGCTTTCAGGGAATACTGTTAGGGCTTCAGGTTCTATGCCATATGTCAGGACAAGATCCAGAGTATGATTCAAGTGGTGGGTGGGCTCCTTTACATTTTGAAAGAAATCAACTAAATTCAATTCAGTTCAATTCAATTTTATTTATATAGGGCCAAATCTTAACAAACAGTTGCCTCAAGGTGCTTTATATTGTAGGGTAAAGACCCTACAAACAGAGAAAATCCAACAGTCAGTTAGTGAATCTAATAATAGATTAAATGCAGTGTTGAGGCTGTCATTTTCAGCATCTACATGGATGTTAAAATCACCCACTATAATGATTTTATCTGAACTGAGCACTAAATCAGATAAAAAGTCTTGAGGAATCAGACAGAAACTCTGAGTAAGGACCAGGTGGATGATAGATAATAAATAAACAAATAAAACAGGTTTTTGAATTTCCCAATTAGGGTGGACAAGACTAAGAGTCTCAAATTAACAAAAACAAAGTCTGATTTTAATGGATTTTAATGTGTTTGTGTTCAGCCAGGTTTCTGGGGTTTGGGAAACTCCGTGTTCAGATGTTCGCCTTGTAACTGTGATATCGGCGGATCTCATGGCAACACGTATGTTTTCATTTTGCTTTTGTGTTTGTGTGAAATAATAAAGATTAATGAATAAAGGACTACCAGTCAGTTTAATTGTCAGACTTGGAATCACAGATTAGTCTCAGAAGAAAAATGCACAGGAAGCACCAGATAAAGAAACTAGATGAATACCAGTAAAATAACAAAAATAGGCAGTTCATTACCATGTGAGTACTTCACAATGCAGTGAGCTGTAAAGTCATTCTGAAAACAGCACCTGTGCAAAATCAGTGACAAAACTTGCTGTCTCAGCAGGTGCTCTCCGGAGGACGGGCAGTGTCGCTGTTTACCCAACATGGTTGGTCGACGATGCTCTGACCCCGCCCCTGGGTACTTCCTTCCTTCACTGGACTACTTCCTCTTTGAGGCTGAACTTGCTGTCCCACTGCTAGGAGGAAGCTCTTCTACATTTCCTCCTCCATATCCTCCTGCCCCGGTGTCTCCTTCCTCCTCCTCCTCCTCCATCATCTTCTTCTTTGGTATGTAACAGTGATGGTCAGCCACAGCACACTGATTGTGCACTTACAGTATTAATGTATGTTTATCTATGTTTGTTAACACTGTGTATACATATACAGGTTGACTGTGTATTTATACATAGTATGTGTGTGTGTGTGTGTGTGTGTGTTTTCAGTTGAATCTGGGGGTGTTACCTCAGTGTGAGCACTACTTCAAAGAGCGAGGTTTTGATGCAAAGTTCCAAAATGGACGAGTTGTTTTGGTTCGGCGGTTGAGCCATCGAGGCCAGCAAAGGAGACAGGGACGGGTGAGATTCATTTCCTGTTACAGTTTATACGTTGATCAATGGGAGGCTATCATTTTACATTCCAGCTAATCAGATCATTCTCTCTCCTCACTACCTCTGTTGTTTGTTTTGATCCAGCAGCAAGCCAGCATTCCTCTGGAACCCAATCAGGCCTTGCAGATCATTCCCCGTCAGAGAGTGGCTCACCAGCCAGTAACCTGGACTGGCCTGGGATTGATCAGCGTGTTGGAGGGGGTGGGACTTAGATTTACTGTGGACAGCCTCCCGTCTTCAATAGATTATCTGCTGGTAATAAACTATGAAATGGAGGTGAGGAGAACTTGAGTAATTCACTTCATTTAAAAGCAGATATTTATATAACAGTGATCCTGACTGTAATGATGAAATTGTCTTCCTATAAGTCATGTCAGTTTATGGTTCTCTGTAGTCTGCATCTGATTGGCTGGCTTCAGTTAGTGTCATCACAGTATCACCAGGTGATGGTGGCTGCAGCAGCACCCCAACAGGAAGTAAAAAACTGACTCTACTTGGAAACAGCAGGTGAGATGACATCAGCAGAAAGTGAGCCTGTTACATCCTGGAACGTCACGAGTGTTCAGATGTGAAATGAAGCAGGTTTAGAGAATGCAACATGTATCTAAATATAAGTCTCAGCAACAGCAGAGCTGCTCAGACTCTGCTCAAAGCTTTAAAAGTGTGATCACTTCATGTCAGTGAGTCTTATTTTGCAGATGATTGTGCCTCAGTACAGTCAGATTATTTATTCTGAATACAAGATTCAAATACCTCTTCTGACAGTGTTTTAACTTTTTGGTTTATTCGTTTTTACAGTCTGAGAGTTGACTTTTATTGATTGATTTGTTTTATTTATCAATTTATATTTTAAATGTTTTAAATTTTTATTGTGTTCTCAATTTTAAGCACTTTGTTCAGCACCTGCTGTTTTAAAGAATAAATAAAATTGGCTTGGCTATTTGCATTTGTTTTTTTCTCCCAGGCGAGGTATCCTGGACTCTCCAGTGTGTTTGAATGCTGCAGGTCGATATTTTGTGGATATCTTCTTTTACAAACAGGCTGGCTCTGATAGTTTGCCCATCCTGATTGACTCGGTGAGGAGGTCTTCATCTGTTCAAATAAAATGATTGACTGAGTCCTTTAAACCCCTCCTTCTAACAGTAATTGTCCAATCACAGGCGAGCAACACAAGCTCTCTCTGTGGAAAAACAGATTCAGCAAGTTTGCATGGTCAAGCCAATTTATGATCTTTTCAAAATTAAATGATGTGATGCATCTGTCTACCACAAACCACATTCTGAGGTGACTTCTACATGTTTACTCCAAATGTTTCATTCATTAACTGTCTTTCTTTCCCCAGATAAGTCTAATTCACAGAATTGAGCCAGTCCATGACTTCTGCTCTCAGAGCAACCGCAATGCTTTTCGCCAGTATCGCTGCCTTGGATTGGCTGTTGAGCTCAACCCTCATGAGTCACTACCAGAAGTCTGTGAGGGACTCATTATGAGCCTTTCAGCAAAAATCCACAATGGAGCTGTCCGTAAGTGGTTCGGCTTAGATGATCCAAGATTCAAACAATGGAAAAGAACAGGGTCTACATCACTGTTTTTTTTTTTTAATTACTGTGATGTTTTTGCACATCATGTGGCTATTTAAAAGATTCAAAGATTCTTTATCATTTGCATTTGTAGTGAAATTAAATTATGTCCTCAGGTCCCAGAATTGCCCTTGTGATAGTTAATAAGACAGTTTTCTGCATTTTACCCGTTGTCAGTTTGCAGGTGTAATTTTACTGGCTCTGTTGGAACAACCTGCAGTAAACTGGATGGGTTCTGTGAGTGTAAACCCAATGTAATTGGTCATTGCTGTGATAGTTGTGCACCAATGACGTTTGGCTTTGGACCCGAAGGCTGCAAACGTAAGAAACCCAAAAAACCCTTCATTTTCTTTCTGAAAGTCTAACAGTTCATGCATAATGAATTCTCACCTGTTTACAGGATGTGAGTGTGACCCCCGAGGCTCTGTGTCAGAGCTGTGTGATCAGGTCAGAGGTCAGTGTGTTTGTTATTCAGAGGTGACAGGTCAGCGCTGTGATCGCTGTCAGACGGGATTCTGGGGATTCCCTTTCTGTCAGACCGTGTGACTGTAAGGGGCTGTCAGAGGTGTGTGATGAAGACACAGGAGAGTGTCTGAACTGCAGGGAGCACACCACTGGACCCAGCTGTGACAGGTTAAACATTCAGTATATTGTTAGACTTGGGTAAACATGAACGTCTTATTAGAATAATGGCATCCTAGTGTTATTTAAAAGACAATCCTTTTTCATTTTTAAATATCCAGTATAACTGGAAAGTTGTCAGACCCATCAGACTCACTGCATGTTGTCAGATTTACCTTAAAATGGATTTATATTGTTCTCATAAGACTACATACAATACTACAGAATGACAAAGCAAAAACAAAAAGGAATAGAGAATGGTTGGGTTTTCAGCAGCTTTTATCTGCAAACAAATCCCCAAATTCAGTATCTCAGAAAATTAGAATATTGTGAAAAGGTTCAAAATTGAAGACACCTGGTGCCACACTCTAATCAGCTAATTAACTCCAAACACCTGCAAAGGCCTTTAAATGGTCTCTCAGTCTAGTTCTGCAGGCTACACAATCATGGGGAAGACTGCTGACTTGACAGTTGTCCAAAAGACGACCTTTGACACCTTGCACAAGGAGGGCAAGACGCAGAGGGTCATTGCTAAAGAGGCTGGCTGTTCACAGAGCTCTGTGTCCAAGCACATTAATAGAGAGGCGAAGGGAAGGAAAAGATGTGGTAGAAAAAAGTATCCAAGCAACAGGGATAACCGCACCCTGGAGAGGATTGTGGAACAAAAGCCATTCAAAAATGTGGGGGAGACTCACAAAGAGTGGACTGCAGCTGGAGTCAGTGCTTCAAGAACCACCACCCACAGACGTATGCAGACATGGGTTTCAGCTGTCGCAGTCCTCGTGTCGAGACACTCTGGAACAAGAGACGGCGTCAGAAGCGTCTCGCCTGGGCTAAAGACAAAAAGGACTGGACTGCTGCTGAGTGCTCCAAAGTTATGTTCTCTGATCAAAGTGAGTTTGGCATTTCCTTTGGAGATCAAGGTCCCAGAGTCTGGAGGAAGAGAGGAGAGGCACAGAATCCACGCTGGCTGAGGTCCAGTGTAAAGTTTCCACAGTCAGTGATGGTTTGGGGTGCCATGTCATCTGCTGGTGTTGGTCCACTGTGTTTTCTGAGGTCCAAGGTCAACGCGGCCGTCTACCAGGAAGTTTTAGAGCACTTCATGCTTCCTGCTGCTGACCAACTTTATGGAGATGCAGATTTCATTTTCCAACAGGACTTGGCACCTGCACACAGTGCCAAAGCTCCCAGTACCTGCTTTAAGGACCATGGTATCCCTGTTCTTAATTGGCCAGCAAACTGGCCTGACCTTAACCCCATAGAAAATCTATGGGCTATTGTGAAGAGGAAGATGGGATACGCCAGAGCCAACAATTCAGAAGAGCTGAAGGCCACTATCAGAGCAACCTGGGCTCTCATAACACCTGAGCAGTGCCACAGACTGATGGACTCCATGCCACGCCGCATTGCTGCAGTAATCCAGGCAAAAGGAGCCCCAACTAAGTACTGAGTGCTGCACATGCTCATACTTTTCATGCTCATACTTTCTTCAGTTGGCCAACATTTCTAAAAATCCTATTTAGTGTTGGTCTGAAGTAAT